>VXBO01003098.1:344-113601 GCA_013400135.1 Rhinoptilus africanus | reverse complement strand
AAAAAAAAAAAGTTGCACAGTATTTTCACCACCACCACCTCAGCCAGAGAACAGGACCAAATCAGGCTGATTCAGTGTTTCTACCAGATCATGTGTGCCAAGAGGCTCCCCACAGAGTGCTGGCTAGAATCTAAGGCTGCCCTAAAGATAACATGCAACCTGAAACTGGAGATTGTGTGAAGATGCCACCTGCTCCCCCTTGCAATGTAAGTAAGCCTCTGGATCGGAGCCAATCCCAGGGGCGTAGAGTACTGCTGCTTGTTCACACATACACGTGTATGAGATTGAATGTGGTTTTTCCTACTGCAGAATTTTTACTCCGTAAAACATAAGAGTATCAGGCATTTTCCCACTGCTCCCCCCCGTAGATGCAATGTAGTCTAGAGAGAAGAGAATGAGAAATTTACACCTTCTTAAAAGTTCTCTTTGAATGAATTTAACTCTCTCCACTGCCTTAAATGGCAGATTCAAGTACAGATGAACATGTGTTATGTTCATCTTCAACTAGTTCTCATCAAGACCAGGCTTAAAAACACAGTCCAGAAGGAACACAGTCAATGCTTCCAAATAACATGGCCTGTCCCATTCTAGAAGGCTTTTCATACAAATAAGTTTCATGCAAAGAGCCTTCTCACCCTTTCAAATTTAAAACCAAGAATTTTTGCCAGAAACCATTCAACAGTTCTCACCAAATAGGTAAACTCGGCCTCCCAACCCCACGGGCTCCTGATACAGGAAGCTGTGTTCTCCCCTCCACATCCCTAGTGCAATAGCAAACCCCACATCCAGCACTTTTCTGTATGATTGGGTTTTGGGCATGGTGAACACAGACTTTCTTGAGGCCTTTGTATCAGAAAAAAATATTATAGATAGAGACCAAAGCCAGCATCCACTGGTGTAAGAGAGATGACCATGAGAGAAACACACATATCACTAGAACTAAACTGTTATTGAACTGAATGCCCTCATCTTATATAGGAAAGAGATGAGCATGTGAGCATGCTAATTATTACCTGACAGATCAAATTTATATGAAAACCAGCTCTGAGACTCAGAGAGTTGCAACTAACTAGTCTGAAGAAAATGGGAAGTAATTGCTTCAAATACTAGTACAAAATTAATTTGATATTTTGAGTACTAAGCAGTGCTTTGATGGGACAGTCTAAAGGTTGCTCAAAATCATCACTCCAAGACTAGTCCTGTGGAGCAAACTTCAGCATACCTTTGGTTGCTCCCTGAAGCATCCTGCGCCATATACCTAGATTTTGTATATTTGACCTTCTCCGGGAAGCAGCAGCTTCCCTGCTGATAAATTTAAGTTGGGGTTTTGTTTTGGTTTTTCAGGGAACCGGGAGGGTGCAGACCACAACACACGCAGAGGTGACAGAAGCAGTGCATCACCTTGTACCCTCTGGCTGGCAGTCTCCCAGGTCACAGATCTCAGGAAGAGACATGGAAGCGTCATATGGTTTTTCCTTCTGCAGGTTCTCACCCCATTAAAATGCTCTGCAAAGATCTAGTGCTTGAACGGGAGGAAGCATCACCTCTTGAATCTTTACACCACTCACTCCTGCTTCGACAGCGTTTGATTATAAACTACGGTGTAAAAATCAGATTCATTTGCCTGCCTGCATTGCAGAGTGAAGATATTTAGCAGATACGTGGTATAACCTTTCAGAGTTATATCCAGCTATTAAACTGCAGAAAAACATTCTGTAGTCACCTTCAGCTGAAACTATGAGAGGATTATTTTAACAGTCTCAAAGCTACTTATTACTGCGGAATAGACAGAAAACAGGCATATCTAGAAGAAAGCAAGATCCCACAATACAAAAATACAGACTCATGACATGGAGAGCAGCTGTGCAAAACAAAATTAGCAGTGCTTTCACTGGTCAGAGCACACACTGAAATGATAACTAGAAACCCAGAGTGATATTATTATGCTTTTGTTATATGACCTTGTCAGAACTTCGCTTGGCTGGAGAGAGTCCTGTAGTTTTGTTCATTCATTTCACCCCTAGAGCCAAGTATCACTTAGATGCATTTATTTTCCCAGCATGTCATTTTAGGAAGTTGTAATTTTATTCAATACATGAAGTTGTTCATCTATTCTCAAAAAAGATCCTCTACCCAAACTTGTTCGTTGTGCATCTAAACAGTAAGTAAAATCACTGCACTGAGAAAGCATTTCATTATCAACCATTCAGACCAGGTCTTTGTTAGAAAAATTGTAATGAATAGCACATTTATACTACAGGCTTCCCTATGTTCTAAACTATGTTTTGACTACAATAGCCACACTCAAAAACCTTCCTGTTCGCTCTCACAAGTGCTACAATTGCTAGAGTGTGGGGTGAAATTCCTATTTGGTTTTCAAGTGGAATTTCTAAATATACACACTTGCAGCATAAGCCCTGCCAAAATACCGGGATACAGAGCCATGAGGGCCTATGTATTTGCTCTTACTGTAGCCACATACTCTATGCTACTTTCTGCTTACCTGGTTAATAGCTATTGTCTTCCCTTCTATGAAAGCTGCTGTATTGTCTACATAAGTCGATGCATGGCGTTTCCCCATCGTGCTTCCAGTTGCCCAAGGAGCAATCTAGAACTGTATCTAAACTTACCAATCCCCCATATTCACTGCAGAATTCCAGAGCAGTGTTTGAAAGGCGTTAGAATGAAAACACCTAAAAGAGGTTGGTAGAAGTAAGGGTCAATCACGACTGAGCACAAGGGACAACTGCCACAGATACATAACTGACCACTTCAGTTTAAAGAGCTCAGTCTGTTCTTGGCACTGCAGATAGCACCAAGTCCTGACAAACAGGCCACCAAGAACAACTGCATGCAAGCAAACAGCATCATCTGCGTGAGCCAGCAATAGGCCCTTGCAGCAAAGATGGCTAATGGTATCCCAGGCTGCTTTAGACCAAGTATTGCCAGCAGGTTTAGGGAGGCAAAACCATCCCCTGTACTCAGCACTGCAAAGAGGGCCGAGCCAGACTCTTTCCAGTGGTGTGCAGGGACAGGACAAGAGGCTTTGAGCACAAACTGAAACACAGGACTTTCTGTCTGAACATCAAGAAACACTTTCCCTGTGAGGGTGACCGAGCACCAGCACAGGTTGCCCAGGGAGTTACTGGGGAGTCTCTACCCTTGAAGATACTTCAAAGCCATCTGGCTCCAGATGGCTCTGCTTAAGTAGGGGTGGATTGGGCTAGGATGACCTCTAGAGGTCCAGCTTCAACTATTCTGTGATTTCTAGGCCATAATGAGAAAGTTCAGTGATATCAATGTGATATATCAATAGGCTTCCTTTACCGTCTTTCTTCGGCCTTGCAAGTGTATGTGCTGCCTGTCTAACAATATAATTAAACCTTCCCCTGCTCAACACCATATGGTCAGGCCACATCATGAGCCACCGCATGATAATGTGAGTTATCAGAAGGAATAAAGCAGAAAATCATGTCCAAAGAAACACAGGACTTTCTGACCACAACTCCTATTTGCTACCACCTGTCTTCCTCAGCAGGTGCTCATGGCTCTGCTTTTTCCTTAGCAGACACCCACAGAGCAGTGAACAGCTTTTATAGTCTTCAAATAGTCACACACAGCTGGTAGCAAATGAATTCTGGGAACCAAAGTACCACCACAGGCTGGAGCAGGGCTTCAGCAGCCTGTTCTTTCGAAGGCCAGCAGCCAGTCACACCGAGCACATTCACCGGTCATCAAAAACATATATAAAGCAATTGTCTCTCCGACTGACCTACCAAGAGACTAGACCATGATGCTCCCGGGTTGACATATCCCAGGTAACAACAGCAAGTTCTGAATTTCCACAGGCTCCCTGACCCTTATCAGGAAAAGCCAACCTCAAACACAGAATTTCCACATCCACTGTGCCAACACCAGTATGCAATCCCAGCCACGTGTCACTGACCACATTCCTGCTTCAAGAGCAGCAATCTAAACTGTGACTTTTACAGAGTGCCTTCATTGTGCCAGGAATTAATTTCTCCCTGAAGACCTTCTGACATTTCCATGGACCAGAAACTGTTACCAAAAAGCTTTCAGTCATCTCCGTTCTCCCTGTTTGTATCCTGAATGCAACACAGGTGCACAGCTGCAGGCCAGAACAGTTTATCTGATGCAGGGTTCCTCCCTTGCTCCCAGCAGGAATTGGCCAAAGCAAGGAGCAAACAGAGCTGGACTCATTCATGAGTCCTCAGGATCCTTCTCCAGAGTCACGATGGGAAAGGGAATCCTTACATCAACCTAGTATAGAAATCATAGTGCTATTAAGATCCTTAAGGAACACACAGAGAGAATCCAGCACCTAGTAACTGTAGCTATATTGCCATGGGTACCTCAACGTCAGTCATGAGGGTCTTCACTTGGAGATTTGCAGCTGTGCTTTGTGAGCTTCAGCTCACACACGGGGAGCCTGAAAACTAGTGCAGATACCTTAAACCACCACATTGAAGGGAAAGTTTCCAACTCCATTCCAAGATGACATTTTTCTGATACACTGTGATGACGTATTCTGATGACACTATACCAAAAGCTTTTGCTCTCCTGGAGATTTTTTTTTCTTCTTTTTAAATTATATTAATCTATTTTGCTTAGGTGCACAGAAGCACTTTAAGTAAAGCAAACTGTTAAAGGAGCAGATTAAGTGGATGCTATTGCAATAAATTATCTTTCTTTAGCCACAGCTGCCTCCCAATGGATTTCTTCCGTTTCTTACAGGGAATTTAACAGCAGTCTCTCCAGTCCAACAGAACCAACAAACTACTTATTCAGGTTAGTGAGGTTCCATGCTGAGTGACTCCCAAAACATCCTCTTTTTTTTTTGGCAAACAGCATTTCTTTTAAAAAGGTACAGAGAGTTTGTTTCCATATGCTCACGATTTCTCAATACTGCTGTTCTTACAAACTAGTAAATGAATGCCTCCAGCTAGCAGTAACATTTCTATCAATGTAACAGCCCAGCCCACAGGGATCTAATTTACTGAAACTGGTTAAGTGCTACACAAACATCATCTAGAGAGATTAATTGGCTGTTAAAGTTTGATTGCTCTGCAATCCCTTGGTGATGGTTGGAAAATGAAAAAGTGATCTTTTGTCATTACGTAAATACCTTAAGGTATAGTATATATGCAGGGCTTTGTTTACATTTTCTAAACACAGCAAGGCTTCAGTGGGAAGGAGAGCCATGACCCATTTATTTATACTGAAGTTTATTTAGTATATTCATTATGGATGACATTTTCCTGAAGTTTATTTAGAAGTAAAGTCTTCCCAGGCTGTAATTAATCCAAATTAAAACACATTTATGCTGATCATTAAAGCAATTTGTTGCAGACAAGTTTCCATTTGATCATTTCCCAAGGTCTGTATTTCTGTATTCCGAATCTTCCATTTCCTAAGTGCAACTTTTCATTTCTCCTAAAAAAAAAAACAAAAAAAACCACAAGCCAGATACCCCCTGCTCCTGGAATTTTTCCACTCTGAGGTTCCCTGAAGTTACAGGGGAATTTGCTATCCCTTCTTATTACTTAGTTTTATCCATTTCTGCTTTGTGAAACTCTTGCTTAACCAACAGTTTTATAACCCTAGATTTCTCAGGGGGAAAGCCCAAATCAAGTGTGAGGCAGCTTAGAGAATAGCTCAAAGCTCTGCTCATTGACCATGCTAGAAGACTATGTGAGGAAGAGGAGATGGAGACACCAGCCAAACGAGCTGTCAGTGTGATCATTTCATATAACTTCAGCAAACAAAATGAGCCAGTTTACACACTGCTATCCCATGGATACAAGAAACTAGTTTTCCCCGACAAACTGTCATCATTTTTGCACAAGCTACCTCATTGACAATTCTCACTTAAACCTACAGGCATGCCCAAAGGATAGATAACCCTCATTATTGTTAGTATCAATGTTTAGGATGATCCAGTAAGGGTCAGAAACATGCAGGCAATGGAGTAAGAACAGTGCTATTAAGATCAGAATGGAATTACTGAAATCACTATTAGCAATATGAGTAAGAAAAGAAACACATTGTCTTTTCAGATGCAGGGGAGTTTGAAGCCCTTACATCTAGTAGGAAAAAGCTTTTTCTTTCTTAGGCTCAGAAAAGTCTGATCAGAAATCAAACACGGGAATAAAAAGACCTCAGCACATCACGTTAAATTTCTCTTCCACTGATACGTAGCTAAACATCCATAGTAGTTCAGCATTTGGGTTGCATGCAAAGCTGTAACGCAGAGGGGGTGGGGAAAAAAATAACTAAGAACCGTACCACAGATTTCATATAAAACAGTTCTAAAATAGAATTCCAAGGCAGGGCATGATGAATTTGAACAACTTGCAGGTAACGATACATTTTTAGTCTGGATATACGAATTAAAAAAAACCCCAACACACAGACACTTAGCTGTATGGTGTATCTGCCAGCCCATTTACTGGGGGATTTGCACAGTTCTGAAACAAGGAAACTTGAATAAACCATCTCCTACAGTTTGGGTGCAGGGCTGGGGAGGATGAGGGTTGGGGGCAGTCTGTTAATCTGTAGTGAAGTCCCCAGCTGGTACTGGAAAAATAGGTAAGGGACTTTTGGGAAAAGTAGTGGAAAAACATGATTCCATATATTAGCAGAAGCTTTAAAGTTACCAATGCAAAACAAAGCACTCAGATACCACAGTAATGAGCATGTTACAAAAACAGAGTGCCAGCTTATGCACTAAAAGATTCTTGCAGAACTGTCCATCAAATGGGCACAGACATTAGTTTGCTCAAAAAAAGCCCACCAAAAACCACCTACACAACTCCAGGAAAGGCACCTCTTGGCACAGGAGGTGCCTAGCTAGGTCCTTTGGACCGTCTGATCTGCATTGGTGGTCACAGCTTTGAACATGCCTTTGGCCATTGCATTAGAACTTGGCAAAACCCAAAGAAGTTTGAAGTTTGGAAACCAAGTTTTCCCAATCTAGATGCAAATGTTAACTCTGCAATTGTTTGTGAAAGATGCTGCACAGACACACATACTTCCCCTTCCCACCCACTTTCTCCACCACTGTTCTGTGACACCTGGAGAGCCACAAACCTACCCAAGAGCACTTAGTCCAAGAGACGCCACTTGCATCCAAAAGATTGCCACTGGATTTGGTAAATGAGACATGCTGGGGTCCAAGATTAGCAGGAGAAGAGAGAATGCACCATTTGGAGCTGTTAATTATCATCTACCAAGCAGGTCTTTTGCAATACTGCCTGGGCAACGATATTGGAAGCCTAAATTTGCATGCTGCATTATGGTAAACACACCAAACCCCACTTGGAATTCTTTTAAACTAGCATACAGCTGGCTTGGATCATGCCTGTGTGAAATAGCCTACTCAAAACCTCAGATTGCTTCTCCTGTTGAGATTATGTTCCCTCATTCATTACTATATTTAAATGGTTTCAAAATAGGCACCTATATCACTTAGGAAAAAAATACACTTTAAAAGAAGTAATAAAAGTGTCTCCTTTCTGCAGTGAAAAGGATCCTAACTTCCTTATGCTTACCAACACCTCCAAGATTTATGGTGCCAGTTGGATTCATCTCCCTCATATCCCATTAAGAGCGGCTATTTCCTGTCAAAGATACACTGAGCAGACCCTGTGCTCAACTAGCAGATAACGAGAATGGCAGCTCCCTTATTTACACTGCAGTCCTCTGGCAGTAACACTGTTTGCCTTCTTTACTGCAGCTGTGCACGTTGGGATCAGCACTTCAAGGATTTTTATGTTCACTTGAAAGTGTCTTTCCTGGGCAGCATGCTTTGGAATTTCACCCGTTATATATGATGTTTTAAACTGTCTGTTAGGGTTTCCTGACACCCTCCCCCCTATTTATAGCTTCCTAACTGGCTGTGTTTTGCAATTTATGACCAGAAACTTAAGTGATCTGAATGTCCTGTATCTAATTGTAGCAAGGGAGGCTTCATTATTTGTTGTGCCTTTTCCTTGATTTCTAAACTTGAAATCCTTGCTTTGTACAGCATTGTCAGAGGCAATGGTGGTACATGAGTAAAGCCTGAATTCCACCACAGATCCTAAGAAGACACACTACAGTCTCTTCATAACCTGTAAAGCTTATTCATGGTTCCAATTTGCTTCCTGAACCTGGCCCCCTGAGCCATTCCCCACCACCCCACCACCTCAAGTATACTGGGTAGGGTTGTTGTGGTGTGTTTTATTTTTAATTTTTAAATTAAACTAATACACTATTTTCTTAACATCTTTAAAGATTTTAAGCACATTCAAGACAGGATTTTTGTTGCCTGGCTTCTATCGAGAACTGCAAGTCACTGGTGGCAAAAGAGCTACCAGCACTTTGTAACACTCAGCATCATCTCTTTGCAGCTTTCCTCATAACTTTCGTGATTCTGGAAGGATCTTTTTGGCTTTTCATACTCCTTTGCAGCCTGCCAATGGGACTGGCTTATACTTCAGCAGGTAAATAGTTAATCTTATGACATTTTTCCAAGTGTTTTCTCATTTGGGCCTTTAAAATTCATTAAACTTTAAAACAGCTTCTAAGACTTTCCACATGAATGACATCAAACAGTGAAGTCTAAAGTTTTCCAGTATGTTACTTGACCCTCTCAAATGAAGGCGTTATATGTTAGTCACATTCTAAACCTCAGGAATCTCTTAAACTGAGCATTTTTATTATTTTTATTTATTTGCTTTAAAGTTTGCTTTAAGCTTTTCATCTCCATTTCCCCCATGCAATACTGGCTGATACCCCTTATGCTTGCCACATACTACTTACCATTTCTTGAAACAATTCCTGTTTGTTCTTCTGGTAGAAATGAATCTGAATGATGATTAAAGGACATCTTTACATTTCTAGCATATAGTTACTGCACCTGCAAATCTTTCATCATAAGTCTGAATAATTTTCTCTTATTTTTCAGTCATTGCTTTCTTACTAAAGGAGTTACTAGGCTACTTTGTGCTACATTTTGGGCTTCTAAATCTAAAGTAACAAGAGAGAAAAAAAGTTAGTCTACTCCCAATGAATCACTGCCTCAATCAAACAGCATCCACTGCTTATTAATTTGTTTAAGCAGTGATTAAATTGAAACCATAGACTGGATACTTTTTCCAAGTTATGCTATAGAAGAATTTTTCCTTAGCAAGATTAGTTTATTTTATAAGGTTGAAAAAATAAAGTCAGACATCACAAGATCCTATGAATATTTTTACTTTCCTGGATCCAAACTTGGCATACTACTTTTCTTCCATGATTTTTAGCCTAATTCATGCTATCGCAGCCACATGAAACTTGAAATACCATCAACTTCATGCTCATCCCAACTACTTGGCATTTAATATATTTATAGCACATATAAACGTGAAAGAGCTCAATAGCCCTCCAGCCCTTTGTACTGAAAAGATAAAAAAAAAAATAGACAGACCACAGCTGCCATTTTTCCATTTAGCTGTACTTTCTTTAGATCTCTTCTGGTGAAGAAAGCATTGCCCATTTTTTAAAGCAACAGAGCATTTAAATTATGAGAGGCTAACTTTTAAGGTCTCTGGTCAACAGTGAATAACACAGCTACATAGTGTTTAAGATAGAGAAAGGAATAGATTAAATGAACAGATTAAGCAAAACGCTGCACAGTGTTTCCATTTTCAGATGGTTTTGGTTTTTCTTGGTTTTTTAAGAGCAGCACATAGAGGGACAAGTTATACCATTTTACCCTGGAGACAGACAGAGAAGGTGTCAGGAGAAGACTGAATGAAGCTATTAAACACACACATTTCTCTATTCATTCCTATTTTTTCCAACACCACACAGACCCACTGAGTATTGCCTGGGTTTTGCCGCAGCACCGCAGAAAGGAGTAACTCTACATATCAAGGAGTGCTGCTGAGCAGCATTTGCACAACATACGCTATATCAGAGCACTTAGGTCAATATGTTAGTACAGCGACAAATAAGTTTTGTTTCAAAAGAAATAATGAAAGCACATACCATTCCCCAGTTCTTTCCCACCCAATTCTCCTTTTGACTTTTCAAGCAAGAACAGTAACCTCATTCGCATAAGCCAGAACAAGCACAAAGAGTGTTGGTACAGCCCATTTTGTTCATTTTTTCTCATTAAATTCTGACATATAAAGACCAAACCCAAACAAAACATGCACACACTCCACAGTGTCAGTCACTGAGGACCTAACTTCTACATCTGGATATGGTGAAATGTTAAATAATCAATCAACATCACCAACCCATTGAATGCCTGAAGAAAAGAGTTCCTTCCCTTTTCATGTCAAAAAAACCAAAAAACAATACAAATTTGGGGTAAAGGTGTTCTTAGGTTGATCCTTTGCAGAACAAACTTTCAAGATATCAGAAACTTCAAATTAACCATATTAAAGTATTCCTATAAACACGTCAAAACAAGCTTTCTAAATGTAGCCATGACAGCAGTGCTGGAATTATAATTCTAAGAATAAATGGAGATGCCAATTGACTCCTAAAACAGACAACCCTGGCACTGCCTTTAAAATAGCCATCCCTGCAAGCAAGGAGTATTCACCTCTTAGCACAACCTCAGTATTAGAGCATTTCTTGTCATTCCTGAAGGAATTGCTCTAATATACTTGACACTGTATTGGTGTGGCCCCTACAGGAATACAGAGCACTAATGCAGACTTCCAGGTAATTTGATCTGTGCCTTTATTATCTTCTTTTCACTAGACAGTTGCAAATGTCCGACTAGTATTATAATGTCTAATTTATTCATATCAACTTTACTGAATACCAGTTTTACTGAGGTGTCACTCTGGAGGATCCATGTCTCCATTAGCCCAAGGTACTTTTCAACCGTCTATTTACTGAACCAATGTTTAAAAAAGAAAAAGAAATAACCAGAAGAAAAAAATTAACAACTCCAAGAGCTCTCAAGAGACTGGTTAATGAGACTGAGTTTAACAGCAATTGTAGACCCATACAGTAAAGGCACCCCTTTAAGGGACTGCTGTAATTTTTTCAAGGAGAGTACAAGTGGCATATAAATCTATTTAAAATAAGGTAAATTCAACCTGAATGCCTGACGATGATTTCTTTCCCTTCCCTTAGCAATATAAGAAAACATCCCAAACTCTGAAATGCATCGAAAGTTCTGAAGATCAGTTGGTTTGAAGCATTTTTTTGTGCCTCAGTTTACAAAGGGATCTTTGCATCATTGGCACCAGTATGGTAAAATTACACGGGAATATTAATATTCCCTTTAAAATTCTCAATACTTGAAGCTGAATATCGTAGCCCTTTCAAATTACATACAGAACAACTTGGCATGAACTTGATGTGGATGTGGGGTTTTCGGTTATTTTTAACAAGTATTTCAAGCACTTATTTCTCTCTTGCCATGCAGCAAAGAACTAAGAACATTTCAGTCAAAGTTTAAAAAGGCCATTTGACAGAAAATTGGAAGTGGTTAACATTCTGATGCAATTTTAACTGCCATGTGAATATCTAATTGGGCAATCTCTTGTCTTAATGGACTGTTTCAAAGTGCTCTGTCCTTAGAGCTAATGACTGATTTAGCACTGCATCAGCCCACTTTTACAGTAGAACTAACTCCTATTACAGTTCTTAGCATTCTTAATTCTCAAGATTTTATAATGAGTTCTTTTAGAAATGTTAACCATTTACCAGTTTCCTATAAGTAGATATTTCTCATATATTGAGCCAGGGCAGGGGGGCAGGAAGCAGGGAAGACAACTTCATAACTGCTTAAAGCATTAGGTGTTATGAAAGCCAAATAACATTTAAGTAAAACAATTTTTCCCTACCACCACTGTTGTGGGGTGGTGGGGTTTTTTGGCTTGTGTTTTGTTTTGGTTCATTTTTTGCATTTTTTTTTTTTTAAGTATTTAGGAAATGATCACTAGTTGAATAACATAAAAATGGCGATAAAGCTACACAAACTACTCGATAAGTTTCACTGCACTGTAATATGCAGAAGTGATGGGTATATTGTCAATTTCACATAATCCCGTTATCTAGCAACAAAAAATACAGACGACTGTACAATTTCCAAAGACAGGCTCTTGGCATATTAAAAAAAGTTATCTCCTTACTAATATATTAAACAAGTTTCATTATAAAACAAGAGATTACTCTCTGCCAAGATTAGGCATACATTTATAGTCTCAGAGTAACGAAGAAAATGTTATCTGCTCAGAAGGAAATCTTAACACACACAAGATATTCTCCGTTTGTTCTCATGATTAGCCTCCTAGTCTGATCTCCTCGTGAAGGTCTGCGGTTTCTTGCCATCATTGGTTCATAAATGCACCCTGCTTTTATGAATACGGAATAGACAGGGAGTCAACTGATGTCAGAGAGAGTTAATCTCTTAGCTTTGAATCTGATCCATTGATAGTTTTGAAGAATACAAAGCACAGCAGACACACCCAGAAGTCCTTCACATCTGAAGTAACACATGTTGGGGGAAGTCAGCAATGACCTTTAACTGAAGGCTAGATGCACGCAAGAACCTAAAATAACTGCTCAGGAACCACACCTGTAAAAATGTGTAAAAAGGCTTGTGAACGTACACAGGTGAAGATCAAACTGCGTATTTGCTCCAAATTCAAACTTAATTACGTTCTAGAGAAGTGTTGTGTCACAAAGTGAGTGGCAAAGAAAGATAATTTTTCTTAATGGCTTTGTCATGACTCTAGAAATAGCTTCTTCTATCATGAAGCCACTTCATATTCTATTAAGTGACCCAGCCTATTCATCACATGCATTTAAAATTTCATTAAATGCTGCCAATAGCAGAGCAACAGAAGGGAAAAGGAGAAAGACTGACAGATGAAGTCTAACCAGATTGAAAACACTACAAGATTTAGTTTGTGCTGAAGTTTAAGAGGGAATACAAAGCTTTGTTTTCTTAAGCCTATTTTTAATTGTCATTTGTCTTCTGGGGTTAGGAACTGGGGTCAAAAGTGGAATTATCTGTTTGTTCTGAGCCATGACAGTGTATTCTTGCTTAAACTCTTACTAGGAAATACTGAATAGAGTCCACTGAAAAAACAATCTTTGTTTATTATATTCACTCAGTTACTCTTATACCTGCACCAAAACAAGTTTTGTGTTTCTTGCGTATCTGCCAGCTTCATCTGAACTCAGGCTACCACTGCTGGTTCCAAGACCACAAACCCTGAGCAAAGGCAACAGAGACCACAAAAAGAGGTGCAGCCATGAAGAAGTTAATAGGCACGGACAAAGCATCTGCAAGCACCTTTATACTCCCAGTGTCAGTGGTTTGCTCTTTGTTTGCAGTAGTGCTTGTATTTTTACTATGTGGCAAAAATACCTAAAGGCATGGGTTGCAGGGTTTTTAATCTGTGATTTGTTTAACTTCAAAACAATAAATAAAAAATAAAAATCAATTAGAGCAGCCAGGAAGAGAGCAAGCTGCTTTTGTTGGCTGCAAATGAAGGAGTCCAATATATCCTTTCATAAACAAACCTCCTCTGTACCAAGGTTTCTTGTAAGAACAGGCAGGCTTCAAAAGCAGTTCAGAGGTTTGGTTTAGACAGGAACCCAAAAGTTCAGAAAACTCAGTTCGTCTGCAAAGCAGAGCTGGAAGTCTCAACAGAACAGCTTGAGTGAGACTTTCTGGTACTTACCATGTCTGTTCAAGCATGAATGGTACTGTAAAAACAACATCTCAGGGTGCTTTTCAGGAAACAAGACATTTTCTGCTGAACCAGCCAAAACCCATTAATTTCAATACATAAAATGATGAAAAGAGAAGTTGGCTGCCCTCAAAGGTAAACAGAGGTCAAGGTGGAGCTTTGCGAGCAGGTATTTTATAGTTAAAGGAGTGCACCCCCCAGAAAAAAAACCCCAACACAGTGTTTCATGCAAAACTGCTCAAATTAAAAGACATAATTTACATGAGGAGTTTATAAACTCTTTTGTTCACCTTCCAGGAATTATCCAGTAGA
Source organism: Rhinoptilus africanus (assembly GCA_013400135.1). Lineage (NCBI taxonomy): Eukaryota > Metazoa > Chordata > Aves > Charadriiformes > Glareolidae > Rhinoptilus > Rhinoptilus africanus. The sequence continues at coordinate 99,574 of VXBO01003098.1, read as the reverse complement.
TGAGTTTATTGGTAGGATCATTAGCAGATCAGAGCTCTTTTAGGGAAAAAGAAAAAATATGATTTATGTGTCTAATAAAAATGAAACCATAATATTCAGTTTCAATATGACCAACTAACTGTGAATATACCTGTCCATATAAGAGAGGCCTACAAGCCTCCGTAGATTTTATTTGGCATCAAGCAAGTTGCAAGTTATCTGCAATCAGTCAATGAGAAGATGAGGTTAAGGGTCAGTAAATAAATAATTTCCTGCAGATTCTTCTCGGGATATTGGTAATCTCATGCAAATTGGTTTACTCTTCCTTCATCCACAGTGCTACATCTTTTGTGGTAGTAACAGCCTCTGTGTTTAGACACCCAGGAAAGGAGGTAGGTACACATACTGCAATGGAAAAGTGACAAACAACATGTTCTCTCAAACATTTATGTTGTTACAAGTAAACAAGGGCCTTGCCTGACAAGCCTACTTCACAGGCCTCTATTACTAATCTACTGAATCAGTACAGATGCTCAAAACTAGTATTTGCAGGCCTCCTACTTTTGACTCCATAGATGGAGTTAAAAAAACTACCAGGACTGGGGCAATGCGAAGTTTTCTTGCCTTCCCACCCTCCGGACAACCCCATTTTAATTGCTGCCTAACCCTACGGACAGCTTTGCTCCTCTCCCAGTGCTCTTAGTTTTTTCTCTTCCAGCCCCTTTTTAGCCCTAAGGCAAGACAGGGAAGATGAGGACTGTCAGAGAAAGGGAGAGAAGGAAGAGTGGGAGGGAATGCTCTTCCCCTGCAGCCCAGGACTGAGCAAAACAGGTTTTCAGAAATCCCCTATTTTCTCATCTCAGGCAGTGCCAGAGCGAACAGCTCAGGAGAGCAGTCACCTGAACCCATGGCCAGGCTCCCCCCCTTACACACACCCCTGGCCTTTACTTGCCAGCAGATGTGATCAAACATGTTCCTAGCTCCAAGGGATCCCAAACTGACAGATTTTACACATCAGTCTTCCAAAAACATAGAAGGCCATCAATCACAAGTGTTACTCATTATACAGTCCCAAGAATCAGCTGCTTCTGATGGCAATGGCTTGCTGATGCGTACGGCAGGGGATTGAAGGCAGATTTTGATGGTGTCACCCAAAAGACACCCATCTACCATCTTTACAGAGCACAAGCTGATCAGAGGAATCTACCTATACCCATGGCCCACAGAAGCTCTGGAATGATACAAATCAAAATGTCCTTGCTTTAGAAAAACATTTAAAATAGATACTTCGCTTGCACTTAGAAATAAGACGCATGTTTTGACCCAGACAAGTCCAGGCTAGATTGCCCCTGACCTTGACTAATGTTTTCTTGGCATGTTTTTTGTGCGCATCATCTCCCAAGAGCATAGCACATAGGGAACTTCCAGTTGTTAATGCAGCTCTTCTTTCCCAAACATGACCAGATGAAGATTTGGAAGCTAAATTTTCCATTAAACTTACTGGCAGAAGGCCTTTAAGGACAAGGGAAGACTAGAGGACTGAAGCCAAGATATTTAGAGGAAAAGACAGGGGAGCAAGGAGAAGAGGGTGAATTCAAAGATCTAGGTTCTAAAGGAGAATGGATAAGTTCCCAAAGGGGAGACTAGAACAAGGAAAAAGAGTGGTGATGCCAAGAAGAAGAGGAAAGAAAACAAGAAGGTACTGGTATAGGTAGCACCCTCCCAGGAAAAGCCCTGCATCCTAGCAGTAAGCAAATGAGGATTTCTCCTGGAAAGAAGGGTGCTGTGGCTCCATCATGCAAAATGATTGCTGTTGTCTCCATGCATTCCCGACCTACTCTACAAGAGCACTTGGAATCACTGGTTGGAAGGGCTCTAAGCATTTTAGCCCTTGGTATTTATCTTCTAGTCTTTCTTAGTCAAGATCATATTTTTTTTTTTTTTTTGAAAATCTAAATCCATTAGGTGTGACTAAATGTGTATTCCTTAAATTATCAGTGACAGGTGCCCAAAGAAGTGCCTGTTATGGAACAGAATACAGCAGCATTCAGACCACCCCAACCAGTCAAGCAACGAGGAAGAATTGGAAACACAGTGCTCTAGTGCCTTCAGAAGGGCTGTAATAAGCTGCCCTAGCCAAAAACCCTCATCCCCACCCTAGAGCTACAGTTCATCAGATATCTCAATTCACATTCATACAGCAATTTTTATCCTATGATCCCCAAACCATTTTATAGCCCATACATCCAGCACAATTTAGATATTCGTACACACTCTACAACAGATGCAGCCACACCAAAGTCAGAAGTAATACTCCAATTTCGCCAAGAGGTGAAATTGTGAGGCATTTTCTTAAGTCAGATTCTCTGTGCTACCCAGACAAATACCACATGCTAGATGATAGGAATTTTCTTATACCAGAATAAGATCGTAATTATTGCTTAATTTTGCCAGTTCCTATGAATCACTAGGAAAAGATTAAAGCAAAAGTAAATATTGGGTTTTTGTCCTATTTACAGTAATCATCTCAAACAATAATGTAACTTGAGTCACTTGCATTAATGAAAGGTGTACATTGTTATTTTTCTCATTAAGTTCGCAGAGAACTCCCTGCAAACAAAAACCATTTGTCTGAAGAATTGCTGAAATTTAAGCAGCAGCTGTGCCCATCCGACCAATCTAATGCAGTTTTTCTGAAAATCCATATGCAAGCTGTTCCCAGTGATAGGCATGAGTAGGGTGGCAGTGGAAAGCTAAGAGTAGTGCAGAGAAACAGCAGACTGTAAGCCTTAGATCAGCCTTCCATTTACCAGCAGCTAAAGATTTTCAGTGTGGTGAATAAATGAAAAACTCCATCACCCCCCAACTCTTCCTTCAAAACACACTTCTCTTGAAAACCCACTACTAAATCAATTTTCCAGGAGAGTCTAAGTATGTAAAGCAAATAACACTATACTACATCCTTCTGGCATTCCTTTCATCCCAGAGGATACTGCACATATCATTTAAATCAAATACTTATGTGTTATCAAGTTTGTGTTTTTTTTTAAATGTCCAGATGTTTGAGTGCTACTATCACTGGTTAGAAGAAAACAGAGCCAGGGAAGGAGAATGAAGAACATGAGGATGAGTGGGCACCATGTCAAAAAAGTCCATGCTTTAAATCCATTAGTATTCAAGAGGTTTAAGTGCCATGATGCTCAACTCATTTTATCAGAATGACTTAAATAGCCTGTTCTGCCACTGTAAGTCAGATCATCAAGGACACAAGCATTTTAGTTATTAAAGCTTGCACAGACACACCACCAGTTGTTAATTGTAGGTGTGCAATTTCATGGAAGCAAAGATTTCTTTTAACTGAAAGCCGAGATTTTTCTTCCTTTAGCCTGGCTATTTTATTTAGAGAAAATGGAAGTAAGACATGCTATCTCCCCCCAAAAAATTCAGTTGCAATAATACTACCTCACAGAGAGATACCCATGTCATACACGTACTGTCCTTTAAAAGAAAAACTTCTGTTCAAACAAAAGAAAGCAGAACAGTTTACAGACAAATACACTTGAAAGTACTAGTCAAGTACACCTCTGGCTGAAGATTGCCACAAAAATACAAATTGCTCTTCTATGACTATCTTATGTGCCCAGGGGGTTCTTATGCAAATTAAAAAAAAAAAAAAAAAAAAAAAAAGACCNAAAAAAAAAAAAAAGAAATAAGTCAAAGCACACAAATAATTGTAGTTTAAACAGGAAAACAGAGAGGAACACATTTCAGTTCTGTTAGATCTTATGGAAAGTCTGATCCCAAAGAGCCTAAGCTAGATGTATTACAAATATGAGCCCCACCGTCCAATTTGTAACTCCCTAACAATATGACAAGCTGGCTTGACAGCACCGCTTGCAGAAGATGTATAACATATGCACAGGCTTGTGCAGACACACTTCCAAAGTGTCACACAAAGAAAGAGCGAGCAATGCAGTACTTCTCCATGTCATCAGCATAAAACTCCACCAAAAAGTAAGAGTGAATGCTAAAGCGACAATATTAAAAATAGGTTTTGTGGCTTTTTGCTGCATTTTAAAGCAAGCAACAGACTCCAAGTTGCAGCCAGTTCTCCCCAGTACACTCTCATTCTTCACGAGCCTTCTCTGCTGTGCCTGAGGCTTGGCTGTTCATTCCCTGCTCTTTGCGTAAAATCCTCAGTCACTCTTGGGTAACCCCTTCTGCCACTCTTTATCTATCACATCCCATTGTCGCAAATCTCTCCTTTGATCATGTTCAGTAGATCAGTTTTTCCCCTCATGAACTTCCTCTCTCCTTCCAGAACATTTGCCCCTTAGAGAAAATATCAAAAGCAAACAGCTGTCCATCACAGATGGAAAGGGCAGCTTGAAATCAGAATACAACAGCTGCCCTGACCTGGATTCAGTAGGTCTCTGGGAGAGAGGAGAAAAGGAAGCCTTCCACTGACTGAATGGGTTGCCATGTTTTTAGCTGACTTCAAGTTCAGTGCTGGCATACAAATACTAAGCTAGTGGTGCAAGGGAGAACATAACTGGTGCAAGTTATAAAAGACACTAGAACAGGAGAGTCTTACCACAGGTTTTGTTTCTGCACTACCTTAGCTCTCAGAAAACACATCTATGTTGGATGGCACATACTAGTGTCATATAGTTCCCATTTCCTGAGGATGATTATAAAAAAAAAGTTTTAAAGTCAGCTCTTTCTCTCTGTCCATAATCTCTGAGCTCTTCTGAATACATCCAACAGCTTGCTTACATGTGAGATTACCAAAAATACAGATTTTTGTTTCACCCAGTAACAAATCAAAGCCCAATCAGTACTACTCATGAAGTTCAATCAATGTTTCAAACCTGCCTTTTCAGTCATTAAGCATCAGTAAATAATAGGAACATTATTACCCCAACCATGAATGTTTTCGTAACAGTGTGTCCAGTTACCTAGTTTCATCATATTAAAGTGATTATATGGAATGTTCTCAGAACCATTTCCTTGGATACATGTTATTCTTCTGTTGAATCCCTGTACAATGCTTTTTAATCGACTACCAAGTTAGAGAGGAAGCGTTGCTGAGTATTACCAGGAGGGTTATCAGTAATTCCTTTTCCATTCCTTAAAAGTAAATATTAATATAAAGGTCTACTGGCAGAAACAACATGCAGTTGCCAAAGGTGTTTGATCTTGGCCAGTAATTGCCACAACATGTTTAGCAAAGTGATTGATGATCAGACAAAATTCACAACTCTACATATTCCAGTCTCAAGCACTCATTAAGGCAATTGGCATGACACTGTCATGCCATAGAAAATATTTTCTAAAAAAAAAAAAACACAACTTCAAAAAAACAGGACTTCATCACTCAATGACAGCACTAACGCTCCTCAGACATCTTAACTTGCTAGCCACTTTTTTCAGCACTATCTTTTCTCCTGAATACTTTGCAGCCTTAAGTAGTTTGGTGTCTATACATACTAAGCACCTCTTAGCAGCAGCATATTTCCATATTCTGATGCCGGAAAAAACTGGTGAATTACATCAGCTTCCTGCTCTTTGAATGGATCTAAATCCTTTGACCAGCCCACCCTTTCTTCTAAGGAATTTTTTAGGTAGAAATGGGTTCTGCTCTCGAAAATCACCCCTTTCAAACATTCATGATGAGACTTTAAACACTTCAGCACAGAACGTCTTAGGTTGGAACTTTTTTTTTTAATAAAAACCACTACCTTCAACTGACCTATCAAAATCTTGTTTGATAAGAGATGATCAAGCTTTGGAATCAATTGTTAACAAACTTTTTCAACGATACACGACACAAGCATTGGCTCTGCTGCTCTTTGTTGCTCATTGGTAAGGTAGTGACAGGATACTTGAAGTACTTCCAAACAAGAAAAGTTCTACAGATATCAGTATTCCACAAGATGAAGCATTTATTTAAAGTTTTCTTGAAATACTTTGTACAACCTATTTGTAACTAATCGTTTAGGGAAAAAAATCAAGCAGTAAAGAAGAAAAAAAAAACCTGTCAACCATGCAGAGATAACTCTCATGCTGTGTGAGCCAAGTGACAAGGCATCCGCCACAAAGTGTGGATAGTGGAAGAGAATACTTAACAAGAAGTTTGTAGTGAAAATAAATAAAACACACTTGTGGCTACAGCAGTAAGTAGCAGCTATGATAGCAGTCAAGTTTCATTTGCAACTGGAAAAAAGGGAGAGTATTTGCCAGCTCTGGCCCCGGGCAGCATCACTTTTGATTGAAACTTGATCAAAGCATCACCTAAGCTTCTCTGAATTCAAGTATGTTAAGACATTACCTCTAATAAAACATCTAAATAGTATCAGTGCTTCATTCACAGCTCTCTTCACAGCCAACTGTTATAATTTAAAAAAAAAAAAAAAGTAATTGTCACAGTTTTTTCCTGCCAGTATGAAGTTTTACAGGAAAAAGCTCAAACACTCCCTTAGCCTTTATATTCTTAAGTCCAGTGCTGCTCCCAATTAGGCCAGGACAGAAGCTTGTAATAACTCAGTCCTTAACTGGATTTAGGCTATTTCCTGCTTTTCCACCCAAGGCTGGGCAGGCCTGTGTTTTAATGTAGCAGCAGTCCTACTGGCAGATCCACTAATGAATCAGCAGAAGCCCATCAATCCAAGTAAAACTCAGAACCATTTGACACTGATTTAAACTTCTCCCTCCAGTCGCGTTTTCTCCAAGCTATTGTTGAACATTTCTTTCCAGCATCGCTTGACTGGGTCTGGGCACTGCATTGCATTTCAAAATGAGACATTACTCTGCCCATGGCACACGGGGTGCTGATCATGGACATAAACAGTAGGAGATAAAATATCCAGTGACACCTCCTAAGCAGAACAAGGCACAGATGTGTTCAGCAAAGAACAAGGCAGTTGTTCAGGAGGCGAGTGCTGAGCACAGGAATTGGGCACACTGACAAAGCAGAATTAGACAATTCAAAATACTTTCAAATACTTCCATCCCCTAACCAACAAATGCCAAAGAAAAAAAAAACCCAAATAAAAAACAAAAACAAAAATACAAAGACATCAAAACATGCTTTCCCTTCTCCTAAAGGCCAGCACCAAGCTACAGAATTCCTTCCGCTAAAACTCTTGCCCAACACATAAGTGCGGTGAAATAGAAAAAGGAAGAATGGAAGACTAAGCACTGACTCTTTTATATTGGGAATATTATCAATAATATCTGCACTGAGGAAAAACTAGATATCAGCAGGATGAACACCAGCCAAACATTGAAATAGTAAAGACATGGAATATTACATCTTGAATTCATCAGTCTGCTATTACATCAGCCTTTGGCCACTAACAGGCAACAATTTGCTCTGGAAATGGCAAATTTGCACTTTTGGTGTATGCATGCCTGGACAGAGAGGCAGAACGCAATATTGTAATATTTTAGAGAGCATTTTGTTGGGTTTTTAAAGCACAAACACCCTTTACTGTAATCCTAACTGAGGAATGAAATTTGCAGCAAAGAAAGAACTGCTCTGCACTTCTTAAAATACAGCCCACTTATCCCAAAAACAAGTTTCCCCAGAATAGAGGTGAAAAGATTTATAAACACTTTATCTTGGCCAGAGCTTAGATTAGTACTGTCATATTTCAAGCTGTAAATTATGGCAGTTATACTATCTGCTCCAGTCTGTTCCAATAACGGATCATTATTAATGGTCACCACCATTCTGCTCTTCCTTTACGTCTCCTGTTTGGAAATATCATTCTTTAAAAGTAAGTAAATAAGCTCTTCCTGAGCTATCTTCCTCCATTGCCGTAACCTATTATCTGCTTTACAACCTGGCTTAGGTGGCCCCACCAGAGGCAAGGACCACATTGTCCGAGGCACTGCACAAACAAACCAGAGAAGACAATTCCTGCCCCAAAGCATCTCAGTGTAATCAAAAAAGAATCTGGATGACAAAATAAAGTTGGAACAGACTTTTCCACAGAGGCCAAATAAAAGGAGGACTTCACTGGGTCAAAGGCCTTCAGTAAACTTTCTGCCCCAAGTTTTTCTGTATTAACATAACTAATTAATAGTTAAATAAAGTTTGAATATTTGATGCTGTCATAGGTAGAATATGCCCTCACATTGAGTCAGATAAAGTAGCCACTTATTTTGTGTAAGGAAAACCACTAGACAAACATTAAAAATACAAGTTTACATGCACTCACCTAGATTTAATCCTGAAGTATATCTTACCAGTATAGACACAACTTATGCGGCACAATTAAAGCAGATACAGAGTTGGTACTAATGGTCTTATACCTATAACACAACAGAGGGTTTTCCAACGCTGACAGCAGCTCTGAGTGGGCTCCCCTAGATATCATGCTTGCCTCTGTAAGGTCTAAGGATGTGTATCAAAAGCGATATCCTCCTCTGGGCTCTCCCACATGACAGTGTTGAGCTCTATGTGCTCCAAGGTACACTCCTACCCGAAGATCTGTTCAAGATCTTCATAAGAGCAGCATGTATCCTCAGTCAGCCCTCACTGATGCCATGAACCAGTCCCACGTGACAGACTGAAGATTATAGCAAGCTGAGAAGAGAAAGGGTGTGGTAAAAATCCTTCAGCAGCTCAAAGACATGCCTTCGGTGCACAAGTGCTCAGTACACATTGGAGAAGTTTCTAAGGGTGGGACACTGGTTTAGACCCTTGTGTCCACATCAGGGTTGGGTTGGAGGCCTTCAGTGTGCAGCTGCAGCAGATCTCCTGGAAAGATCTGTGTTCTTTCTAGAAGAAAAGAACCACATTCACATGCACTGAGAGCACCCCATGATCCACACTAACGCGTATTAAACTGGTAAATTAAAAAATACATTATTGCTTTGAACTAGACACTTGTTTAGATGAAGCCTCAGCAACTATCATCTAATCCTCCAATGAACTAAATCCTACTTTCACCTCCCCTGAGGTCATTAAGTGTTGTTGAGAGATGACCAGCCAAGTTAGCCAGTGCTGGCAAAGGCTGCAAAATGTGGAACTGATTCCTCCTTCCATATCTCACATCTCCAGCCTGTAAGGGTTTTTTCGTTTGTTCGGGTGGGGGTTTTTTTAGACAAACTTAAAATAGTCTGCATTTAGAGACATAGATTAAACTTTATTATCTCCAATGCAACAAAAATCACAGTTGGTGGCACAGAGTTACCTATAAAACTACTCATGCAACTTCAGTGCAATTTCCTTAAAACAAAAATACTGAAAAGCAACAGGAGGCTTGTTTGGTTTTGCTTTTTCAAGAAAATAACATAGCCCACATCTCCGGAAGTGTCTTGAATGTTTAGTTTGACCATTTTAATTAAAAGACTCAACTTTTCTACAACTACAGAAGCCAAAAGAAGAATGACCTTCACAGATTTGACTGCAGAAATATAAGCAGGAAAACAGGTTTCTCTCATTTGTGAGGTGACAAAATCTTGATAGAAAGGTGGAAAACTCAGAAGGAAACATGAGGTCAAGTATTCAGAATGCAAATAATCCACCCAGACCTAAGAGTTATATCCACAGTAACCGCATGAAGCTATCTGCCAAAGTCCAGAGGAAGCTCAAGTTTCAGGGCGGTGGGGGTAGAGTAAAAACACAACAGAAGACATCCATTTAGACTTGAAAAGGGCAGCTTTAAAAGATGCAAGAACAACAATATTTTAGTACTAGAAACCGAGTTTTCTTTAGTAATACACAGCTTCCCATGAATAATAAAGGAGTACTCTCAATGTTTTATGAAGTATAGCTTAATCATGAAGACTATCTGCAGGACTTGCTTATAACATACTGATGCTTTTGCATTAAAAAGATCACAGTAATATTCAACTCACTAATCTAAGGCAACCACATACTACAATGACAGCCACAGGAAGTAAAATCAAAAAGGAAATTCTAAGAAAAGAATGGAGAGCTAAAAAATACTTTATTTCTTCACATGACTGTAGTATCCAGAAGTCCTAATGAGCCCAGACCCCACTGTGCTAGACGCTACTGTACAACCAATTTATGAACCAGACATGCTTCTCAATGAACAAAAGAAAGTACACGCTCATAATGCTATTGCAGCATCAGGGCAACATTATCTTAGACAATGAGAAATGTGGAAGTTTTATATGGTTTCTTTATTGTTATTAAAAGTAGCACTGTTACCTTGGCAACTGCTGAATCGCTTGGGAATTTGTTAGAGAAACCCAAATGTTACTTATACTTGCACATTTGCAATCAATTTAAGGAAAACAATTGGGGGGTTGTTTGGTGGTTTGGGTTTTTTGTTGATTTAAAAAAAAAAAAATCACACACATTTTTTCCTAATGACTGTGACCCTGCAAATTCCAACTTACTTTTCTTTTTTAAATAAATCAGTTCTTGGGATTGAATTAAGACAGATCATGTTTCATTTGCACCCAAAGTAATCTGCACTTCCATACACAATATGAGTCTAATAATCCATTTAGGAACTTGGTCAGAAATAGAAGCACAGACACCACGCAGTGTGCACAAAAATACACATCAGCAAGCTTCCCAACTATTGTACAGGTACTGGACAGAGGGACACGCATTTCACCTGGGGGAAGGGGAGGGAAAAAAGAATCCCAAACAACCACTTTGTAAGGGCCCGGACAAAACTCCCAGGTATAAAAACATGCAAGTAGATAAAGGTAGGTGCACAGTATCCCTAACACTCTGTGCAGCCAAATCTGGACCTTGCATGTCTTTCAGCTTCCAAGCATTTGTATCTCTGTTTTTCTTTTACCCTCCCTTAGCAGCATCTATTTGCTTTTAAGGTAAGAACTGGGTGCATGAAGATAACGGGAAACTGCAGGAACATCACTCTGCGAGATATGGTGATTGTTTGGGATGGCAGTTTTCTTCCAATTTTTCATCACCATTTTATTCCCCAAGTACAGGCCAGCCTAACAGCAATGAAAAGCCGAACACTGGCAAATCTCAGCTTTTCTGTCAAGGAACCTCATGAAACTCAATTAGGCTATGGAAAAAAGGGGCTGATTTCGGATAATGCCAATTTTTGAAATTGAGAATTGTCACACGCAATCACTGTGTGAGACTACCCCAAGCAAAACGTCCATTTTCCTCAAAATAAACACAGCCAAAGGCATGGCAGGGTCCTTAAGAGTCTGTCAACCCTTTAAGATACGCTGAGTGAACTGGATTAAAATGCAAGGGTTAAATACAAATCCTTCTGACCCATATTTGCAGGACTGGTCCTTATCTTCAGTCTAACTATTGCTGTCTCACAGCAAACATTATAGTCACAGCTGAGTTTTCAGGAGGTCACCCTCCTTCCCATCACCTCTGAACCTTGCCTGGGGGTTACTCTTCTCACTCAGCCATTCCTGGGCTGAATTGCTGCTGCAGGCTCCCTGCCTGCTCACCTCTACAGGCACCTCCCAAAAGCCTCCCTCCCTGCAAGCCACAGAGCAAGCTGCCCAGTTAAACCCATGGTTTCACCCGCCTCCTGGAGTAGATGCAAGGGCAAGACAAGCAAACTGCTGCTCAGCATCAGCAATCACAACAGGACACAACATACCATACATCTCAACTGCAAACACACCAAGTGAGCTGTTCAGCATCACCAAAGATATTAGAATTATGTGTCTCTTCAGCTAAATTGCAAAGGGACATGCACACAACAGGATGCAGTTTCATAAAGGAATCATCATTTTCCCAGTGCTTTACAGAGTGAAAGTTAAGTTTTCTTTCTCTAAAATTAAGAACATCTTTTCATTCTCCCTGTTAGTTTTTTATCGCAGTACACTCGGAGGTCAGAGCCAGAGGAACTTCTGTTTTAAATAACTTATTATCTTTAGCAAGAGAACTGTTATTGAAACCCACTCTTCATAAAACATGAATACTCACAAGACTGAGGAAGACCAGAATTCAACTGTTTTTAAACATAAATTGATTGTTACAATATGAATGTTGAACAGTTACAAAGTTCCTATTATTGACATTGCATTAAAAACTAATTTGGCAAACGGATAAATATAGGATTATTGGCACCCCCACCATAAGCATGTGTTATACTTATAGGCCAATATTTAGTATTATATTTGCTCTATGCTATGATTAAGAACTGTTTAATTGCTTAGAGCATTTGAACTTTAAACACATAATATCATACATTTGTTTGCAAGTATATAAGCCTGAGAAAATAACTATCAGATACAGCCTTAACTGTGGATTTCCTTTCATTTAAACCTTTAATGGGATGATAACACAAAGGCCTTAGAGGTTTGTTTCACAAGGCTGTGGTAGAACTTAATAGCAACTGAAGGTTTTTCCTCCAAATTTTTTCTTGAGAATAAAGGAGGGCGGGACACAGAGACTTTATTTATTTATTTAAAAGGTACAGCAGAGAAGAACTCAAGTGTGTGGTTTTCTCCAAGATTAAAATATCCATAGAATATCCTCCATGAACCTACCTAACTCTTTAAGAAGTGGGTCACATGAAGAAATAATGTAGATTAGACTATTCACACATTCACATTTCAATATCCCAGACATGTTTCAGCAGGAAAATACAGAGTTCAAGATCTGTATGCTCAGGCTATGTTTAAAGTTCCACGTTTTGTCTCACGTCAGCATCTTAGTTTATTCCATCAATCCCCACTCTTGGGGGTGACCTTCCTGCCTGCAATAATCCCGTCTGCTGGGGCTGTAAAGACAAACAGTTCCTTGAGCTGAGGTTGCTAGCCATGACGATGTCATCTACATATAACAGTGGTGAAGTTAAACCACTTTTTCCAATCAGAATTACAGTAGGGAGGAGGGAGATTAGAATGGAAAATGTGACAGCATGGGGGAAGTAACTTTTAAAAATGCCCTCTTCCAGAGAAAGCAAGCAAGAGGTTATGATAAATAAGAAGTAGCACTGGGACAACTGTGCTGGGATACAGAGGGATAAGACACACTTGCCAAACTGGCACAGGCTTTAATTACTTTCAGATCCCTTTCTAGACCCTAATGCTATAAACCCTAGTCAAAACCAACGCTGTGTAACACAAGGACATCAACAATGCCAGCAAAAAAATACTACATACTGACAGCACGAATTGTTATGACTTCAAAATTGTTCCTCCTAGTACCAATTAAAAAGGGGGTTGGCAGTGACTCACACAAGTGTCCCAGAGAGGATGCAGGTAGACTGTGAAAAGAGAGGGAGGAACAAAGTGAAGCCTTCCTACTGCCTATGGAGCAGCACTTCACGCTTTGATCTAGATGGGCTGCTTAGGGCCGTATTCTGATGCCAATTCCTGCATGTAGGAGCTTCTAACCACAGCCCCCTCAGCTGCTCAGCAGGCACAGCAAGGGCTGCCGTGCCCCTCCAGCCAGGCACCTCTCTGCTGACTAGGCCTGAAAACAGAGGGAAAAATGTGTATACACTTCTCAGGATATGAAAACAACAGCTATTGCTTACAAACTGTAAGGGTCTGCTTACATAACTATCTCCTGCGAGGATGTGAAGCATTCACCCACGTTACGTTTCGGGGAGCCCCTGAGAGGCAGCCATTTCTCCTCAGCAGGCACCTCGCCAGGAGCAGCGGGAAGGCTTCGGAGGCAAGACGGCTGCCCCAGGTACGCTCCTCAGAGCCCTGTGCAACAACATGGAGGTGAAGAGACCGAGGGAGAGAATCAGAGCGCTGCCATGAATGCCTTTTTCTTGTGTTTTAATTATTCACACTAACCTAAGTCCTATTAGGCTAGTTTGTGTGCCTATTAGCGCTATCACAGCACCCAAGGCAATTACCTCTGTTTACAGGACATAATGAATAAATAGCTTTCAGTACATAGTGTCTGGCCTCAGAGCTGCCATACTCCAAGATCACCTCCAAAAAAATGCCAAGCTGGGCATTTAGTTTTGTTTCCCAGTGGCGAGCAGCTACATTTAAAAATACGCTATTGTCATGGGGAAGTTAGTAATTATAGACTTCCATACCAGGGAGACCAACTTTTCCTTTCTGCTCCATCCCCACTCTCCCTTTCTACACCCCCTACAAAGCAAGGGCAGGGAGGTCACAGGTAAAAGCACTCATATGGCAAGACTCCTGCAGGTAGGTGGTGTATTTATCCACCCCTTCCTCTGTCGCCGTATCTCCTAATACAGCAGGCTGCAGGACAACGTCTCCATTTCCTTCTCCAGCTTTTCTGACACTCCTGCTTAAACCGCTTGTCGTTTTGAGGACATCGCTGTCTGCTAGCCTGCTTTCCCTTATTCCAAAGTCCCAGAAAGGAAGAGATGTATCCCCTCAAATATTACTAAGGTAACACAGTAATTTTCAGATGCCACTTCAAGTAATATGCTATAAGTGTTTTTCTTAAATTTAAGAAAAAAAAATTTGGAACACACATCAGGCAAGACTGCCTAGCAGAAAAGTCCCATGATCAGGGAAGAGGACAAAATTTCCTCTTGCACTTTAATGACGTACAGCCTCTGCTTTATTATATATAGTTCTTTGCTCAGGTTTTCTTTCTCTATGTACCTCGACTCTTAACACAAAACCAGAATAAACTTTTTAAAAAAGATTAAGAATAAAAGCAGAAATGTTTTGCTGCATCTGCTTACAAAAATATTCTTTAAGCTCCAGCCACTTATGCATGAAGCAATTCATAGCAGCTAAAAAGACAGGAGAGCGCTCTTGCTAACCGATGAACACAAGCAATTAGCCAAGAGAAGAGCATAAGCAGCTCTTCTTTACCTTCATGCAGCTTATCATGTTTATTCTGCGCTGTTACATTTTTGTAATTTATATAAAAAGCCAGCAGCTATTTGGCAAGATTTACATCTAGAAAGAGCAATGATCAGGCATAAGAAAGATCAGGGGAACTGGATGCCTAAGGACATTACAAACTTCTCACCTCCCACTAACCTGCCTGAAACTTGCTTTGGTCATGCTAAATGTTAACTAAAAATAACTTTTAAATATCTGTTTCTTTATTAGGCTCGCCTCTCTAAACAGAGACATGAAATTTATTAAAGTTATCATGTGAAATATTGAATGCTTGCACAGCAGAAACAAGCAGCTTGCAAGTTCAGCAATCTTGCCTCCGCGGTGATGTAACTGCTCTAACAAAGAAAAATTCCCAGTGATTTCTTGGTCAGGCAGAAACAAGTTGAATGGCAGATGTTAAGAGATTTCATCAAGAAAAAAATCTCTAAAAGCAAACTGTCAAATGTGACTTTGCTCCCCAAAATAAACAAATTAATGCATTAATCTGTGACCTCTATGTAGCAGCTTATCCCATCAAGTCTAGGATACCCTATCCTATTGTTTCAGTATTACATTTCTGACATGTTAATATTGAACTCCAGTTATACTTACCAAGGACATCACATTTAAAGCCTGACCTCAAAGCATCCTGAAGTTTTGAATGCCAGCACTATGATAGACAAGCCTCTGATTTGAGGCAATCCTGTATTTATTGCTGTTACACAAATAAGAAAGCTCTTAATCAGCCAAGGCCTCTCAGGAGCCTAAGCTCTTTCTTCTCTAAAAACTTCTTTATGGGCAACACTGAGAAAAGACCAGAAGCTGTTTACTTGCTGATTGATGCTCAGAAACTTGTTCTGAATGTGTATGTGCCTGCATTTCAAACACAGTAGTTGCAACAGGTACCTTTCATGAACTCTTGAGGACTGGGGTCAAGAACAGAAGGGGTATTAAGTTGGCATTAACTTCTCAGAGATGGCACTAATTGCTCCCATATCAAAGCTTACAGAAAGCATGGACAGCTTGCTGAGATGCACTTGATCTGCAAGTAACCCTCTCTCACTTTGTCAGTGTTCCACTTCAGAGGAGGATGGAAATTCATAGTTGAGAAGAGGAAAATAAATTTATTGTCCAAACGTATAGCACAGCTTTCCCAGTAAGCCAAAAAAATGACATAGTCATCTGCCACTTAATTGGAACTCTATACAGAAAGCAAAAATACATTTCATACATAAACAGTTACCTCCGTTAATCCCCCTCTCCAAAGTGAAGAGCCTCTTTGGGAGCTGTAGCCTGGGCTATTTTTTTTTCTTCATTTTTTAAAAGAGTCATTTATCCATTTCTTATAAAATACTAGCAAGACCAGCACTGTGGAGAGTTTCGGTTGAATCCATGATGCTACAGAGAAATTTCAAGCGCAGAAGCTAACATTCATCTTAATGCCCAGAATGGTGGGGCATCATACTATTTTATCATCTGATATCTACACCAACAGTAAACCTCACTTTCTCCTATGTTCAGCTGTTTGCCAAACAAGACGTTATCTCACCAGTACCAAAACACATAGTGGTTCAGCATCCCAGGTTTCCACCACCTGCCCAGGCCTTTCAGCATGCTCTTTAGCCCACACTTATAATCACACTTTTCTTGAAGAAGGAAAAAAAATAACAATACAATTGGATCCAGTTACATTTAGGAGGGAGTAAAAGAGTAGATATCCAGAATACATTGTTTAAATTGGGAATTCAGTAATAGGTGTCCTGTTTAAGATAAACTGGAAGTTATTGAGAAAGCAGAGGCATTTACACTATGAGTTTATTATATTCCATGTCAAGTAAGCAACTCAATTCATCTGTTTTTTCCAGAGACTCAGACAATAAGAACTACTGGGATTTACAATAATAATTCTACAAAAAGTGATAGTAGGAACAATCTTTTTTTTCCAGAGGCATAACTGAACTCTTAAAGCAGGGGTTCTATATTCCAATTTTTTTATGATTATTTTCTTAAATCATGCCACAGCTAACCAGCTCTTTGTTCATTTTCTTTCATCTTCAAAACACAAAAGCATTCTCACAATCATCCTATTTAAAAACAAATCTGATTTAAAACAACAGTTGCAAACATTAACAGGTTTAAACCATAATGATGACTCGCCTGCAGTTCTATCGGTAGCCAAATCTATGTTAATTCACAGCAGAATTTCTAGCTAATTTGTGTGATGCCACAAGGAACCACAGAGCTGTGCTTGATTTGCGTGTCCAGTAAACTATCAAGATAGGGAAAAATACATTTCTAAATAAACGTTGCCTGTTATTATGATTAAAATACATGCCCAAAGTTAATTTATCCACCAAAAGGCTGTAATTTTCCAGTAATTTAAGATATGGGAGTCTGATGTATTCTGAGATAAGGTTGCTGAAGAAGAATCCTTTATTCCTACGAGACTGATATTTCACATAGAGTGAAACAGTAAGACAGTATGTGTCAGCCTTGGAAGCTACCAGAATAAGCTTTTCTTCTACTCCATGTTACTTGAGGCTTTTTTCAATTGGCAGGTTTCAGTTGTCAGATAGAAACTATTTCTGACCAGCCAGAAGGGTAGCAAGTCTACCCAGTTTTCCCCAACTGACCATTTTCCTAAAGACTAGGGATTTTAAACAGAGACCAGGAAAGAGGGGAAAAAAAAGCCAAAACCCAGCAGATCATGTTCTCTCTGCTGTTCTCTTCCATTCTCTGCTCCCTCTACCTAAAGTTAGCCAGAAAAGGGCAGTTATTTCTTGTCATCTTAAACATGCTTATCAATTTTTATATTTATTTATTTCCTTCAAATCATTATGCGCAACAAGATTTCAAATTCTTGATTCTCAATCATTGTTTGCAGGAACCTTTAGAAAAATCTTAATCCCAAAGGCAAAGTACCCCTAACAGGACAAAGTTGTTCCACAGCAACCTACTGAGACAGTTAAAATGTAACAGCCAACATTGCTTTTCTGTAACCATCTAAAAACCATAACATGAGAAAACCATAACATGAGAAAACATTCATAACATGAATGCATAGCTCTTCTTCTACCCCTTCCACAAAGTGACCATCTGACAGATTCTTATTATGGATGAGGGTGAAAATTATAGTTTTCTGAGACCTTTGAACAGAAGAGTCATGATCTGAATTTTGTGTGGATTTGCCCATTGTTTCCAGAAGTTAGTCATCATTTTTATGACGGAACAAGAAAAAAAACCCAAAACAAAAACACAGCCCTACAATGCACATACCTGTAACAGATTAGGAATAAGTACAAACAGAGAAACACTTGTAGACTAAAAAAATTTTGGAATTATTAAAAAAAAAAATCCTTGCTCATTGTGGAAGAAGTAATGCCTTCTCTCCCCACCCCCAGTCTTGGCTTTCTCTAAGTTTCAGTTACGTAAAACAGTCTAATGCTTTTATGTATTTCCTATGTAGGTCATCCAGAACATTTACATAGTCTACTAAAAATCATTTTTTGCAATAAATGTATTAAGATATAGAGAATGTAAAATTATAGTTCTCTTCTGAGAAAGCTATTTCAAAGTGAAACTTGCAGTGTACTAAAGTTTTTCTAACAATACTCTTTCTGCCTAATAAATTTCAGTCTTATAAGAATTACACCAAACGTTATTTGAACTGTCATAAGATACCAAATAATTATAGGTCTGATTTTTTTTTTTTCCCCAGTACCAATGTAGAAGTTGAACATATGCTTTCTAGGTTTATTTTCAAATTCATTTTGGTAATTTACCACAGTTCTTTCCAAACTCAGCCTCTGGTTAATAAGGCTTCTACACATATGGTCTGACTTTCTAAAGGGCCTATTAGGGAAGGAAAAAAAAAAAAAAAGAAAAGAAAAGAAATTCCATTACTGTTTTCATGCTTTTTCATTGAACCATCACTGCATTCACTCGCAATAACTCTAAAGGAGGATTATAAAAGTGCTTTCCCAGAATGTGTACTAAAAGGAAAGGAGCTCCAAACCTGGAGAGTATCTGAAAGGGGCCTCTTGTGAAGTGAATTCTCCCATGCAGCCCTTTGAAACCCTTTGCCTGGTTGAGCCTCCACATACAATTAGCTATTACTGCAGCTTATCCTAAAACTTTCACCAGCCCATCACAGCAGCGATTAGGAAAAACCTTATTGCATGTCCTCATGTTGGTAATGGATCCATTAGCAGGATCCTACTTCAGTTCAGAACAAGTTGAAACAATTTTCACTTTCTTAACACATCTTCACTACATGTGGGCTTTTGAAGAGCCACATGTTAGTTACTTCTCTGCTCTCCACCATAAAGGTTCTCTCCAGACATCCAGGCTTTAGTGATCACAGTTTTATTTTGCGGTCTTGCTTTGACAAATACAAAATGTTTTCAGCTTGTTATCATCATGGATGCAAAGCAGGGCTCTGTTAAAAACCATTAATTTTATACACTAGGAGAGGTAAAAATAAAGCCAACCGTACTGTTTACTCTTAGATGGCCTTTATCATCTTCTTATTGATGCAATTTCAAAATGACTAGCCAAAAAGAACATTTTGTATAAGCATACAAGGGAAATGGAATTGGCAACAGTATGGTGCAGAAGCTTTTATGTTCCAAGACAGTGATGTAGCAAGTCTCTTGTTTCTCTACTTATCACCCCAAACACATCATCCCCTTTGATGGTATGAGGTTTTTTATGAGCATATCCCAGCCACCCCATTACTGGTATTTCACTTGAACATAACAGCTGTGTATTACCACCTACCCATACCATAGAGAATCCTAAATCTTCTTACTCACTTATTCACGCAAGGGAATAAAGTGGAGAGAGACAGACATTGTCATATAACCAGGGAGTCCTAAAGACCATGAATTAAACCAGAAATCCAAAAGAGAACAAGTTCCCTGCACCTTTTCAGGTTTTGAACCAAAATCTTAAGGAGCGTCACAAAACACCTTAAGCCACATGACTTCAGGGAAGACAAATATAAAACCCCACAATTTGACAATTGCACTGCATCTGAAAAGCAGAACTGGAAAATCCACAGAGGCTGAAGAAATGCCAAGGGAAACAGTGGATTTTGCTAGAAGCTTTGAATTGCAAATGCAAGGGGAAATCCTCTTCTGGAAAATATATTCAAACTCTATATACAGAGCACATGAATGCCAGAAGAAATCTGACACCTTTCTCTGTTTTCACTTTTTGTCTTTTACCCTCTTTTTCTGTTTCACTACTTCACCTTTCCTTCTCTACTTTTTCCCCCTTTATTAGCTGCACTTTTTCATTGCTTCAACTTTTTCTTACTGAGAGAAGCAATCACAAAATATTTGTTCTACCAACCATCCCAAAGAGGAAAGGCTGTTTCCTCCAGGGGACAGGAAGAGTCCAGGAAGTTCACCCATATTAGCAGTTGCCCCACAAAGTATTCCTATATATTCAGATCTGATATTTTTGGGTTGGTTTTTTTTTTCTAGTTTAGGTTATCCATCACTATCCATCTCCCCCCTGCAATGGCATAGGGCATTCACAGAAGAGCACAGAGCAGTGCTACTGCTGCACACCACCACCAGTCTGTGTCTCCATCCCAGTCCCAAGTGCCAGATGCAGCTGGTTGGAGAGCTCCAGGCATCAGAGAGAATCTGCAGTACAAGCCCTGACAGCACTGACTCAAGCTATGAATATGGATATAAATAAACAATTAATGAACCCATTTATTTAGCTTAATCTCAACATCTAATCTTCCTGTCCAACAGAACTAAAATAAACAGCAGACTAGGTTCCTTCCTCAAGAAGATGGTAGCATATCTCCAAGAATCATACTAAGCTCACACCTCTAAATTAGTAATTAGGGTCTGATCCTGCACCAGAGAGGTCAATGACAGCCTTCAAATTAACATCCCTAAATCCTGGAATCACAACCAGGCATTTTAAAACTGCAAGCCAACACAAGTGCACATGTGTTTCCCATTAATGTCCAATGGTTACACCCTGTCACTGTGAAAACTAATTTGCAGGTTCTGACCATGCTTGGGAAAGGAGAAGGAGCACAGCTTTCTACTGCTGCATTTGCAGGACAAGCAGTTATGCAGTTGTCTGGGAATTTTCTGAGCTATATTCCATTCGTAGACACACGATTCAATAAATCCCGTTGTGGTATCATTTCCCCTTCGAATGATGAGGTCTGCACAACATTTCAGTTCAATAAGTTTAAACCAAGTAACTAGGGTAGAATTTAATATATATGACTCCTCGTGCAATCAGAGCCCAAGCGCAATGCACTCTGATATTAGTAGCCAACAGGCTGCTCCTGGGAGATAGTAAGGGATTTCCCAATCACAGTCTACCACCAGAAATGCAGCTAAAAAAACAACTCAGTCCTTTTACTAAGTAAAAAAAACAAAATTTCAGTCTTGCCTTTGCAATGGGATGTAGAGACCTGAAAAATACCTGAGGCTCTTACTACATACAAAACTGGTGGGAGACTCATAGGTTGCAGCAGTCACACCTGGATTAATTAGATATTATTGCTCGGTTTCTTGATCAGAAGAACCAGGATACAACTGTATCTGCCAATAAAAAAAAGCCCATCCAGGTGGATGAGCCATCCCTTCTGCTTTCCTAACAGCCTTAGTACTACACACACAGAGGGATTTCTAATATGGTAGAAAAGGAGAACAAGGACTACAGTGGTATTGGTTTCCTTAGCCCCTGAACTCTGAAAAATCTTTTTGTTGTCATTTTTGAGAAAGAAATATTGTTGCAGGAGGGAAATTTGTACACCTTCAGGTAGAAAAATTGAGGTTGATCCTGCAAATACTTCTCAACAGATGGAGGCTTATAAACTAGAGCAGAAGTTACTTTCCAGAGTAACCAGACACGTGGCCAGCTTCTCAGATCATTACCCATACACACTTTTTTTAAGCAAATATATTAGAGATTACAGAGAAGCTTACAGAGTTTTCAGAGCAAATGAGTTTTAAATCACAAAAGGGCCCCAAGAGTACCCACAAGCAACTTCATACCGTATTTTGGGCACAAAACCCACAGACTTTTCTATCTACGTAGCTCAAGGTCTCAGCCTTCTTGGAGAAAAGAAGCTTAGGTCCATATACTAAAGACGAAAGAGCCATGGACTATGCTCCACTACAGATCTCACTCATCCTTTGCCTCTTTAGCTCTCCTCCAAGCTGGCAGGGGAGGAGAGCCTATCCCAGCCTTACTCTCCACTCCTTCCAACTTTAACACACAAATACCTGGCAAACCGCGAAGAATTTTGTGCTTCTCCTTCACACTGCATCCTGCCTCCTCCGCTTCCCTTCGGGCGGTTCCTGTGGTAGCCCCAGGCCTCTGCCCCTGTGCCCATTTGGCTGGGGCAGAATGGCAACAGCTGCGGCTAGTCCGCTACTCAGGTCTAAGCAATTAGGCCCCTCACTAGCTCTTTGCAGAGGTCTGCTGCTGTATGACATATCTCTATCCTATCACCAAACAACTTAGGTTAGGTGTGGCAAATTACTTCCATCAGATTCGGCTGTAGTCTCTAAAATGTTAAGCCTTTCTGAAGCACGTACCTTCTCCAAAAGAGCCTAGCAAAAGGCACATAGTTCAGGCCATGACAAAACTGTCCTCTGCCCTATCTGCTCGCCATGAGGCACACAGAAGCGCTTCACACGTGTGCCTGTGCAGGTCAGGATGGAAGGTGGATGAGGGCCATGCTTACCCTTCTTTGCTTCTATGAGTATTACACCAACCCTAGAATTAATTTCATCATTTTATATCCGGTTGCACTTTCATCCAAAGCTCTTCAAGCAGTTCTCAAACAGCAATTAATTAACCTCCCCATCCCCCCTGCGAGGTGTGCACATCTACGTAGAGGAGCAATTTTTCATGCAAATTCCAAGCCGTGCCGGGGAGCGGCTGGGAGGACGCACAGCCTCCTCCTCCTCCTCCTCCTCCCCACGCCTGTGTACAGCCCTGCAGCGTGTCTGCATTCAGCCCCATTTACAGGTGGCGGAAACAGACACTGGGAGATTACACATCATAAAACACATATGTGACAAAGCCAAAAAGCAGGTCATAGTGTACTGGGGATGCAACACTAATTAAAAATAATAAGCCAGCTCCATGCTTTAAGTTTCTCTGTGCTTCTGCTGAGGAGTGTGAAAATGAGAATTTGTATTTCTACAAGCACAAGAGTCTGTTCTCAGATTCCCCACCTTTAAGGAAGGCTTCCATTATTTGCTCTCTTTTTTTGAAACACCGAATTCCTGCCATAAACATGTACTTGTGTGCCAAATTCTGGTAGCAAACTACGCACCTGGGTAGATTCTGGGGTAGATTTCTTGGGTAAATTATCATGGTATCTTTTCAAAAAGGATGAGTATTGTGCAAAATAGTACCAAAGACTTTAGGACAACCATAATGCAGGGGCAGGGCAAGTTAAGATGACAATCCAGAAGATGACTGAGCTGATCTAACAACTCACTGCTACCAAAAGAGATAATCCTGCTCTGCTCAGCAACACGGTCCAGTTCCCACCCTGCCCAGAGAGACGGTTCAGCTCTCTCAACCTGCAGACAACCACTCTCCCATTTTGCAGTGCCAGTTTTAGAAGCAGTGCCCTGCTTGGGACCTGGGCCATTCAATGGAACAGCCTCAAACCTTTCTCTGGATATTTGCTACTTAGGAATGGACTTAATTTGAAGTTGTCACTCCTAATTACAACACCTACAGTCATAACTAGAAGGGAAAGAACTATGCTATAGTCCATGGCTTTTCAGCTAAGAATGAAAAACAGGTTTTCATCTGCTTTCTTTCCAGCTCCCATTCTCATTCTCTGGCCTCCTGAGATACATTTGCCAGGTAATACAAGATAATCGCCAGTTGTCAAGATAATTGTCATCTACGTACTCCGGATAATTTCTAACTATCTTTTCAACCTTAGCCACTTCTCTGCACGCATACAGGTGTATAGTAGCTTGCATGTAATGTCTCTTTTTGGTTTGCCATCCCATGGGGCACGATGCAGGTGTGGGAAGGGATTTCAAACCAGTTTTCCTGTGTCTGGGGTGCACCTCAGTTTTTATTTTGTGTGTGTTTCTCTCAGCAGGCTGTCAACAGAAGACAAAATTGAGTGGCAGACTGTGGGGCAGATGCATCCCATTCACTGTGCTGCAGCACTATAGAAACTTCATTTCACTTTAGTTGTTCTTGTGCACCACTGTAAATGATGGGAGATGCAGAGTCCCACCAGCCCCAGTGCTCAGGCTGCGTACTTCTGTATTTTCTACCAGATTTTCCCTTTCAGAAGGTGGTTTACTTGGACAAAGACGTGTCTTTGTCTCACTCTCGATTATGAAATTCAAATGACAGCCCTTTGCCTTAGGTGCTGCTTCTGCTTTTCCTCTCTACTTCTTTCATTTCTCCTCCCTGCTGCTACACTGGAGTGAATAATGCATTTTTAGTGAATTTCCATGGATTAGGCTTCCAATTAATTCAAGCCAGTTCTACAGACTCTGCCAATTCAGGTTGCTAAAATTCACTTGGAATTATTGGGGTAGGGTGAGGGGGTTTCCCATAAATTTTTTCCAGATTAACTACAAGAATTCAGTGGAAGGAAATTAGTCATTTTTCCACGTGAGTATATACCATCACTGTGTTCAGGATTTGTTTCAGCCAAACTGAAAGCACAAATTACACTCTCTTTCTTTCTAAAAGGCCCAAACATGGTTTCACACCAACTGACAGTGGTAGTAATTAATGTGAAGGATCCCTGGGGTCTTTTAACCTCCTTTCTTAGCTTTTGATGGCTGAGACAGCCAGAACCTGTGTGCCATTTAACTATCTATAAAACTAAGGGGGGAAAAGCATTTAAACACGACACTGGGTTTTCTTTAAACTCTCTAATGAGCTCTAGATAAAGCAGAGAGGCTTTTACTGAGGATTTTAAGAAACACTTTTTCCCCTCAATTGTTCTCCCTACGGCAGAGCATTTCTGTCTCCTTGTAGACAGACGAAATCCAGGAACAGCTCCCACAAAAACCAGGAGCACTGAGTGTGTCAAACAGGATTGCATGGTAAAGATGTGCTGTAGGACTGCTTTTAGCCCTTTCATCAGCTTGGTGAAGCTTACCGTGTCTGTATTCACATGTGAAATTGTGACAAGAGTTTTCCCTTTGCTTTTATGTTTTGTTTGCTTGCTGCAGATTTGCCTGCTACTCCAGAGTAGTTCAGAAATATTACCTTATTCAAGCAATGCCACTTTATGACACTTTACTTAAATCAACTAATCCCTAAGAGAGGCAGCAATAACTATTGGTTGGACCTGGCGTAGGGGGCTAAATTTTGATACCAAACTGTGATATTGGAAAAATCAGTCAACCCTCTGAAAATCCTGGTCTCTGGGTTTCCTCAGAAAGGAAGCATCCCCCCGCAAAGCACTTTAATATCCTCTAACGATGAAGCTTGTTGGAAGTGTAGTAGGATATTAAAGGACGAGGGAGAGTTTGCATTTAGCTTGATTTCCAGTTCAGGGATTTCAAGTTACCGGTATAGGAGTGGGTCCCTGTTAAACATTCCACTACACTGTATGGTATATTACAAAACAACCTCTCCGAAATACATACCTTAAAGAGATACTGCAGACACAAAATACTGCACTCATATACTTGAATTAAGGCTGCCTGTATCAGAGCTCTGCCAGGCAGACTCTTGAGAAGGCAGCCAGCAGCTGAACCCTCCTCTGCCCACCTCCAGAGCCACGTAGCAGGATGAGATGGGCTTCTGCTTAGAAGTGGCATTTTTGCTTAAACTGCCAAGGAAGGTGGGTTGCACTTGGACACCAGGCTGAAGTGCAGAGACGACGGGCGCATGTCTGCCCTGCTTGGTTGCAGGGGCAAGGAGTGCCTACGAAGGACAGGGACAGCACAGAGCAAAAAGCCAAGGGTGATGGTGCTTCACATTGTCACCCAAGCTCCTTTAGCAGAGCCCTGGATTTCATTTGTCCCCTTGAGTGTCTGCTCACGCATGGCCACAAGCCCTCATCGTATCAGATTCTCTTTGCCAGTGAGTGGGTGAACTGGTTCAGAAGGAGCAAGAGCTATACCAGAACTACATGTACTTCACTTTCCTTCTCTCCATGGTTTGTCCAGTGTCTGAACTTCTTGGCTTGGGCTGGAACCAGAAACAGGGCACAAGAATCTTTTTAAAATGTAGCAGTCTGGCTGATAATGAGAACAGTGAAGCGGCTATGCTCCGAGTTCTATTCCTTTTATTTATTTAATGCTTTGATTTACCAAAACTGCTTTACAGAAAATTTTGACACAGCCTTACCCTGGAAAAGATCAGAATTTAAGATCCAACATCTGAAGCTAATTATATACATAAGAAACAGCAAGTGAATAAATCAATTTTCCCATTTTGTGGTTTAGGGGAAAAAAAAATCAGGAAGAAAAATAACTGATCTGGAACAGAAGTGTTTCTGAGTTTTTTTCAGAATTTAAAAAAAAAAAATAAATAAAAGAATCAAAATAGTCAGGTACATCTTTCAACCCAAAGTGAAATATTTGGAATTGCCATCTATAAAAGAAAATGTTTTGATATGTTAAAATATTATCCTACTTCTAAATTTCGGCTGAAATAATTTTCAAAATTTACCCAATATTTTTTATATTTCTGTCTCTTTATTTCCCAGTGAAGTCACTTTACCTGGAAAACTTTTGTGCAGTTCTGTACCAGGGTACCCCTTTTAATGGTCGTGAAATTACTCCTGTGCACTGACACTGTTAAACCTTTTATCATTTATCGACTGTGATCTACACTTTCCAAAGTGACTAGTGTTTTGACTGTTCAATTTGAGATATCTTACAGAGATCTAGTTTTCAGAAATTCAGAAAACTTCCCTTATGAGAAATCAGAGCCAGCTGACCTGTGCGTACATGGGTGTTTTGGTTTGCAGCAGCAGAGCAGCTCTGAAGGGAGCCCCAACCTGAACCCAGTCACCTTGTGCTGGTTGGATTGACAGAGCAATTCCGTTTGATTCCCTCCAGAGAGGACTGAACTGTCATCAGGTGTTAACCAACCTACAGGGACACATAGGTGTCTGAACCAGTAGCAGCTGCTTTGGACGGCTTCATACCACGTTTTTGCTGTGGAAATTTAGTCCAGACGACCAGACTGAATTTATTCTGAAGAAAAACCTCCAAAGAACATGTAGTGTGGATGCAGAAGCCTCAGCACCAATTTTTTTCAGTCGACTAATCTGCCTCTATTGCACTGATTTATTTGCTAATGTAGCTATAGCATAGGAGATCGCTTGGTGAACATCAGAAAATACTATCAAATCACAAATGCTTCCTGAAATTAAAAGCAATAAAAAGAGAGCAATTTGCAAGATGAATTGAAAGAAAACAGGAAGGACTCAGCAGTAAGCTCATGAAATTATTGAACTTTCGTTTCTTCACAATGGTTTCTTGGTCAGGGCAGAAATTAATATCTCTTGTGTTAGTACAAAGACAGAGACATCCCAGTCATTTTTAGGTGCTAGTAGGTAATATTTTCATAGAAAGACACCTTGCAGCAAACTAATTTCGGCAAGGGTTTTAGCAGTAGAGAGGCTGCAAAACCAAATTCTGCACCCGAGAGACAGAAAATGCCAGCACTCTAATGGTAAAGTATCATTTTTCTGTAAATCTTCTTTTAAAAGTTAACAGAGTAACTATGCATTCAGCTTAGTATTTTTAAAATGACCTCACATAGTAGTGTCTTGGCCTGGAAAAAGCTATGATGTCACACGTAAACTATTCATTACAAATCCACTAATTGAAAACTTACCAAAATCCTTTGGAGCCATATTCTAATCATGTCAACAGTTCTGTAAGCAAAGAAAAGTAAAGATGAAAAGAAGTTGTCATTCAGCTCTGAGCCAAAACATTACTATAGTAGTCAAGCCTACCACAAAAGGAAGACTATGTTTTTAAGACATAAGTTTGCAGAAGTCTGCAAAATTATCAGCCGACATCCTGACATAAATCTGAGGTCAAATGATCGAGATGTCGTAGACATCTTAGCTGCATCCAAAATTTTCAGTGCAGATATAATGAGACACACCATGGTGGGTCTGACTGTAACACAATCCTGATGTTCACAGGCGGAGCACTGGGAACCCTGTGGACACCAGTGGGGAGCAGAGAGCACGCAGCAGTCAGGCTGCAGGAAAGACGATCTTTTACAGCTCAGCCATCCAAGGAGTCTGATTATGGCTCATCATGCAAATCCTGAAAACCTTACGCTACTAAATTAATTCCTAAACCTCAGTTCCTACAACATGTAAAAACTGATCAGAAGAGAAGTTGCCACTTGAAGATACTTTTCTCTGCAGTTTTTCCAGTTAGTGGGACTGCGGAACAAAGGGATGGAACCATGTAAAAGCTGAAAATCCACAGCAGTTCTTTTATTTCTGTAGCTCTCATCTCTTGTCTTTGATAAGTGTAGCAGCCAAAAATTTATCTATTTATAGATAATCTATTAAATCTATTTATAAACATCTATTATACCAGAAATTTGCTGGTTTGCTTTCTCAGAGCTAAACCAGGAGTTTCACTCTCACAGAGCGCGTGTATGCACAGGTACCTGCGTGGATGCGTCAATATAAAATAAGCTGATTCTAGCAATTGTTAGGGACTTAGTGAGCAAAAGATACCTTCTTCAGTATCAAAACCAGCACTGTTATCATTTTGTGCTTATCTTCTGCACATAGATTTGAACACAAAGATTCTACAGGTGGATTTGAACCAACAGTTACTTTCTCATCTTTCTTTTTACCACACTATAAGAAAGAAATAGAGAGAGAATATTTAAAATTAAGTTAGAATTAGCAGGTTTTCTCATTAAAACGTAATTTTTTTTTCTTTGAAAACTTGCAAGGGCTGCCCCATAGTTAGATGAAAAGCTGCCTAAATTATAAATGTATCTCTTCGGGCAGGATAAGTTAAGCACCTAATCCTTCATGGTGACCCAACTCCTTGCAAAGAGAACAGCATAATGCCTAGATAACACTTAAGTACTATTTTAAGAAATTCAGTTCTAAGGAAGCTTGGACAAATCTTATACACCAGGGTAAGCTCCCCTAGGGCCTTACTGTTTCAGAAGATAAATCCTCAAGTGTTAAAAAAGACTCTTTGGGGCATTTAAGAAGACAACACCCAGAAGCTTTGAAGGAAGCAGAAATCTCCCTACCTCAGGATTTGATCCAGCCCTGAGTCTGAGGTCCAGCTTTGTCTAACAGAAGCCATTAATTCACCCATTAGCAAGACAGTGACCTTCTACAAAATCCATAAAATTCTATCTATATCAAAGTTAAGTGTAACCTGTCATCCCCTGGAGAGCAGATGGGTCTCCACTGTGAGGTGAAGTTGGTAATGTGGCCCATTGGCCCACTAATTTTCTCTAACCATTAAAACTGCAGCTTAACACCAGGCAATCATATCATTTGCATTATGATTTTTGTAGTTACTTTGTGCCGCTTCAGGTAGAAATCAGGCTTTTCTCCTGCCATGCCTTATAAAACATTAAAATGCAACTGTTTAAGCCCAACAACCATATTGACCCACAGAAGTATTGGCGGGGAGGGGAGGAGGGGCGGGAGAAGGGGGAAGTAGAAGAGACACCTCCAGAAGGATTATGAATAAAGTCAATCTAATGAGCTTTGCAGTCCTGTATTTCAGGGCCAGAAGACTTTATGGCTTCCTGTGTAGTGTCATGTCACCTTCCAGAGTCCCATAATTCTCCAAGTGCATACTGGAAGAAATTCTAGTTTGGGACAGCCGGAATGAACATTTCAGCTAAGGCTTTAATATCAGCTACCAGAAACTTGGGTCCTTTCCTAAGTGTTTATGAAAACATGAGCAAGTGCTCTTGAGAGTATTCCCAGTTCAAGTTTATTTACTTTACTGATTAGAATTAGATGTGCAGAGAACGGTTCTTGCACGATAGGGGTGGGGGCATGGTGTTATAAAACAGAACAGCTTTTTAGCATTTACAGATCAAACATGAGGGCTGAATCCATAACAAGCCTGTCTAAATTCCTAAATACAGCGTTTAGGGAGCCTGTAGGCATTCCAGATCTCCAGCTCATACTCTCACCTTAAGTAATTGATCAATACTAAACTATGAAGTCTCCAATTATTATAAATATGCTTTGTTCTTGACAAGGTGCAATATATTATTCAAGAATTACAGGCTTTTCATATTAAGAAACTGCAAACTTCTGAGATTTCAAAGTTTATCATTCTAATTGTGCGCAGAGGCAGATCGGATCTGGATAACGTTGTTTTGAGAAACCTGTGTAGTCAGTCCTAACTGTGGTGGGTGTTCGTTCCTGGAGACAATTTAACACATAGCATATCAGGGCAGACTGCTTAAATAATGAACAACAGAGGAGAAAACAGGTTTTTAAAGAAGTTGCTAGCAGATATAAGGAAACTCTGGTTAGGACTACCTGTCATGACCTAGTTTGCAATTGCAGAGGTGCAGATGTTGATGAAACCTTCGTACATGTGAAAAAATTATCTAAACACTGCACTAAGATGTATTGTTTGAATGATTTGGATGCCAGTTTTAATGCCACTTTCCAAGGTTTTAGGAAAACAATCGTGTCAATCTCCTTCATGTGTTAAAGGAAACATGAATTCATTTTCCTCTGTGTGATAATCAGTAAAATGAGAAGATCCTGGGTTCCAACTGATAAAAGTGTACCTATGCGCTAGACAATTATACAAAGTATAGCATTAAAAATTGTTAAAAGTAAAGGTGATGTAATTAATCAGGAGATGAGGACCTGGAAGTTCTGACTCAAAGAACTAGATCACTGAAAATACAATGTTTGGTGTGTGAGAGGAAGGTGAAGAGTCTGCAGAAAATCTTTTACCTTCCTGAACAAGGAGGCTTCTGACAAAAAATTAATATCTCACTGATGTGGATTATAAGACATTCTAATTCTGGCCTTATTTTAAAACCAGAAGGTTAAAACTTAAAAATTAGAGAATTTTCCAGAACATATGGATCTGAAAAAGTAAAGCCAAATAAACTCTTCACTTGTTTATACATTTCAGTTATTTGCAATTGTATTTTTGTACATTTCACTAACCTTTATGAACTTGAGAGAAAGGTGCCATTTTATTGTAATGATATGACTGACTCCCTTACTAATTTGGAAATACGTGTATTTCACACAACACATCAGTCAGTCATGTTAAGAAGGTGGTATGTGTTCCAGAGGTTGTATGAATAAATTATTACATGCAGTTGCCCTGGTAACTCCTAATTTGTTACTGCATAACAGAATGACTTGCATTTAAATGGCTATAAAACTTTTCTTGAGGCTGTTATAGAAACATACGCTTGTTTCCTTTTACTTTTAAAATTGAATACGTCTATCTGTGTGTGTAGATGTATGTATGTGTATATGTATGTATTAAATAGGAGAGATGTTTTTCCATCTTAAATTTGCCTTCCTTATAGTTACATATCCTGAGGCTCTCATCATGGAAAGCATCTTCTCCATACAAAGGAAGCGATGGTTCTTGTAGCTCTGGAAGAGGTGTTCTCCAGAACGAGCAGCTCCCCTCTTCAATCACTAGCTTTGTAAAACAGCTAATACGAGTTTTTAAAATTCCACTTTACTGGTCTCTATTAGACATTAGGAAGAAAATATAAAGCAAATGTAGGATTTTTATCCTACTTATCCCAATTCTGGTAGAAAACTAGAATGATTCAACAAAGCTATGAAATGAAATAAATGGTCTCATACTTATCACTCACTGACTGTGAATAAGACTTTTTAAACATATATTTTATGGTTTAAAATAAACAGTAATAGGTAAAACTCATTTAAAATACATGTACACCTCCTTATTAAAAAAAGAACAAAAAACACAAAAAAAATCTTTAAAGTTACTTCTTTCAGTGCTTCTTAACAGAAAAACCCAAAACCGAGAAAATGTTTTCATCAAATTTAACAAATAAAAAAGAACCTAATTTTAATCCAGTGACAATCTCAGAGTCTAACAATGAAGTAAAGCATCCATAATTCTATTTAACTCTGCTTGATGTGAAGGTTTTATTTTGTGATCATTTTAGTGCATAAACCCCGATGAATAATGGAATTTTAGAAAAAGGACCCCTATTGAGTCAAGCTTCATTGACATCTGACTGGTAGTCTAAAAGCCTGCAGAGAGGGTCCAAAGCAATGCATCATAGCCTCCCAGCAGGTCATTAAGGCATTACCCAATTAGAAAGCAAGGCTACGGAGCGACATTGTTCACAGCAGAGCAAACATAATTGATTTTTATTTCAACAGGGGGGAGAACCTCCTTACTAAAGAGCTTTAGCATAATTTCTTATTTAGGAGAGGTTTAAAGAGATTTGTGCTGGAGTATTTAATTCCAAACCCTGGGACAGTCTCTGGCAATGTGTATAAAATAAGGGGCAGTTGACTTCACTCATTCATATTCAAAATAGAGACTCGCTTGTTGCTCAAAAGTAGCATGAAGATTTCCGAGCAATGGCATCCAGCACCAGCTGTGCAGAGCCACGGCGCTTGGACCCTCACAACCTTTACATAGTTCACGTAGCTATCGGCAAGCCACTTTCCTGCTTCAGGGCTTCTCCTTGGCATTTTAACATGCTAATGCACTGTATGTAGTCAACTGCTCTTTAAGAGCAGCGTGCAGATGGAATTCACTCACAAGACATCTTCATCATCATTGATCTCCTTCTCATTTTATTGTTTCCCAACTGGTTATTTTTGATCCCACTGTTCATGGGCACCGCTAGCTGGGGAATGTTCAGTGACAACCAGCCTGTAGCAAGAACCACTCCTAATGAACGACAGCTTGGATTTCCCCAATTTACTGTATTACAGTAGCACAGTGGAAAATGTTACCCCTGTTATCTCTCATAAGAAACCTGCGTTTCCTTTTACATATGATTAACACGATGCCTTTTCTCATTGCAAGCTGTGCCAGCTAAAAAATAAAATAAAAAATTAAGTCCTTTTGCAAGCACCACGCTCCAGCTTTGAAAGCAATCAAATCATAAATTATACAAAGAATGTTTATTTTAATTTACTAGCAGTCAGTGTTTCAGTGGCACACAAGTAACTTTTCAGAAGAGGCTTTTTCTGTAGTCTTTGCATTTAAGGTCCACTAGAGAACAGATAGCTGGAAAATGCTATAAAGTACTCACTTTTTACAAGACCCAAAGCAACACAACAAAAATTTTTACTGGAAATATTTGTAGATTACTATCTCCAAACTATGTATACCGTAGACTTGAAAAAAATGTATTTTCCTCTATGCTTTTTACTTCAGTATGCCAAATGAATCACTTTAAAAATAAATTAATTATTTAAAGGATTTCTCAGCTGCAAAGGCAGCAGTCCAAGCAGTGAACTTCATACGTTGGGTCTATACCTAGGAATCATGTGACTCATCTGTCTCTAATTTTCTATCTTCCATCATGTTTCCAACAAAAATAATTGTCATTTTCAACTTGACTTATGCCTTAAACACTCTTTTTTATTATTATTATTCTTGGTCAAAGAAAAACAGGGAAAAAATTTTACATGGCACTTTCATTTCAAAGCCTGCCAGCAATACAGTGACAATTTTATTCCCCTTGGTTGTTCACAGGCCTACTTCTCTATTTTGGTTAAGTGCTGTCCTCAAATACAAAGAAAGCAAAGATATGGTGTAAATAGTTTTTATAAACTCTCATGTACTCAGATATTTCACAAAGCTAGCAGCAGCGAGGGCAACTTAACAGTCATTTGTCTTAATGTGGCACTTGCAAGCCCCAGGCACAGATTGCTACCCCTCAGTGTTAGTCAGGATGCCAACATACATCAAAGATGCAATCGCTGCCCCTGAAAACTTCTCCTGTAAAATTTATGCCCAAGACCAGCTGTTGATGGGTTTATCCATATATTCCCAATTTTGTTCCCCTTTTTTAATGTTAGGATCAAAATCAACTTTTACTGCTGTGCAGATCAACACAAGTGTAAAATTTCATTAGCAGCAGCAATATATTGTGCACTGCTGCTTAGTCAAGTAGCAATGGAGCTAATAAGTCTTTTTGAGGACTGCCAAGTCATATCCAGTGCCCATTTCACAAGATGACCAGCTTTCTCGCTTCCTCTTGTGTTAGAAGGACTACAACTAAAATCAGCTTCTATGGGCCCTTTACCGCAGATAAATTCACTGTCAACTGGCAGTCAATCAGATTATTCAAATCCACACATATTTAACTGACTAAAGGATCTGCTCCTTCCATCACATCAGTGCTAAGAAAAACCTTATTGTGACAGAAACCATCAGTGCATGAAGTGATGCGGTCATTTTTGTTAGTTACTACTACAGACCTACTACCTGTTCCACAAACTGGTTCAACTGCAGTGGTTCCCGGGAAATCACAAAGGAGCTCCCACCAACGGACCACCTAAAAAGCTGCCATCAGTAAAACACACAGTTTCTCAGAAATAAGCTAGATCCAAAAACAGCTCAGGATTAAGCCAATCCTTACTTTGAAAACAAATCATCTGAGTCAGTGGTTCCCTACCCTTCTCTGTTTGCGAGCATCTAAATTTATTCTAGCTGTAACAAAGACCCTGTATCATATAATAATAATAACCTTTCTTTTTCTTAGGCTCGTTATAACTGTCACATACCCCTCAAAAACAGTCATGGACAATTAGGAGGTTGTAGCACCAAGTTTAGCAACCAGAGGTCAGGTAGTACACTTAAAGCATGGAAAGTGAGCACGTGTTGATCAAATATCTTAAAAGGATGCTGGAGAAAGTTAAAAACTTTGAACTAGCTGAACTCCTCACGTGTAGACATACCTTTGCTGCGCACCAGCTGCACGACAAATCTTCAGGGGTGCATCGTGCAATAGGCAAGCCAGGGAACGTGAGAGAAAGATCACATGTAAAAAGCCAGACGCAGGTACAGGAAAATACCTTTTCCAGCTTCGAGAAGGATAAATGTAACGGTTTACATCTGGAATTAATAGCACTCTTGACTTAATGAAAATAGGCAATGCTTGGTTTTGTATGCTAGGCTAGAGTGTTTTGATTTGTAATGAAGAAAGAAAGTGTAGAGTACACTGTACATGGCCGTGTTCTCCCACAGGTGTGTGATGTGTGGGCTGGAGAAAACAGGCTAATTTTAGAACTTGCACCTTGTTAAATGTTTCTGGAGTTTAACTTTGTAATAGGAGACATGCTGATATTACAGTCCTTGAACATTCCTCACCAGTGAGAAAACAGAGGGAAATGGTCTGAAAATTCAGTGCTTAAAATGATAACTATAAATTATACTGTAACTCCAGTGCTTTTAAAATGCTTACTTTACTGGAGGATGTCGAGCAAGGCTGTGTTTTTCTCTAAGGAAGAAATGCTGTAGTTCACCACAGTAAATCTGTATGCTGGCACCTAAGTTCATGAACAACCATTATTTAGTCTATAAAATCCTTCTCTAATATTGAGTAAACGGTATCCTGTTGGAT
Source organism: Rhinoptilus africanus (assembly GCA_013400135.1). Taxonomy (NCBI): domain Eukaryota; kingdom Metazoa; phylum Chordata; class Aves; order Charadriiformes; family Glareolidae; genus Rhinoptilus; species Rhinoptilus africanus. The sequence continues at coordinate 64,252 of VXBO01003098.1, read as the reverse complement.
TCTTAAAAAGAAATCTTGGAAAACCATCAGGATTCTCCTATTTTACATTTTACATAGTATCTCATACAGTAGTTCATCTTCTATAACCTCCATTTATGTGTTCACTGGTGAGCTGTACGTTCAACGTTTAACATGAACAGACATAGTATATCTACACGCATTGTACGTGGTACGTTGTTTGTGTCTATACTAATTGAGAAACTAATTTACAGAAAGAGAGACAAGAGCATGAAGAGGCACTTGAACATGAAAAAGCCCTAAGGATTGCTGACTAGGAAAGGAGCAAATTTCTGAGTGTTAGAGGAACTCGTGAAGGTTCGCCTCTAACAGAGCCCCTCTGTCTAGTGCTCCGGGAGCAGCACTGGAGGCAGAAAGCCAGAGCCGGAGAGCTGATTTATATTACACTCATTTAAGAGGCCACAAAATTACTTCATGTGTTTGCAGTAGTTTGGGTAAGCATTTTGCCTGAAATAAAAAAAAAAAGCAACCCACAATTCTTCAAATCAAAGCTGACATTGCCCTGAGGTTTTTTCTGATCTAAACATGCCCTCTGTGGGGGAACCAAACTCTCTATCCAGTTTTCTTCTCTGGAAATCAGAGTAAAAGGTAGGGCCTCTGGTTGTAGACCAAGATACTTTTATAATAGATGCCATAATGACACAGAACAAACAGGACTTATAACATAAATAATGGAACAATACGGAAAATATTCCCTAAGCGGAATCTTAGTTTTCCTTCCATGTCCTTCAAAATGCCAATGAAAACTCATCAAATGATCCAGCAAGAAAAGTGACAGGAAAAATGAATTCATCGGGTTGAAGACTGTGCACTTAATTGATGTTACTAGATCATAAAGCTTTTGAGAAAAGTCACTGCCATCCCTCACCTCCTCCTCCAGTACATCTTCCCCTAGCAATGATGCAAACATGAATTTTCTGTTAATTTTGGCTGTAGAGGGGTGTGGGGAGTGGATGTCTAATATTTTTGGAGGCCTTTCTAATAGCAAAAAAATGCCATCAGAAATTTTTGGTTTGTTTGATCACTTCAAAAATTTGTAATAATTCTTTGAATGAATAAAACTGGAAGCAAGCAAATGCTAAGGTGGAAAAACAGCACTATTTGTTGGCTACTAACTCCCTTACACAACCACTGCATCCTCAGACTTCCCACCTCTCCAAAATCATAAACTGGTATTTACATATGAAGAAAGGAAGTTTAATGAAATAAGTACAACCCTATATTACATGAGGAAAACATATATATTCTGTTTTTCAAAACAAAACAGGATTAGATTTTAAGGAGCTGAAGTAAATGGATTTTCTAATAAAATTCCATACTAAAGGTAAATACAGTAATCTGATTGCCTTAACTCATATTTTTATGGGTTTTTAAGTAACCTATATTCAAAGACACACACAGTACAGCAGAGACCTCTTCAATACACATCTGGCAGCTTTGGCAGACTGTCAGTTTACTGCATGCTGAGCTTTTCCTGAAGTGGAGTAGAAAACAGAAGAGGCAAATATAGGGTATGTAGGGAAGTTTCTGTAGCAATGCAACATTGCAATACCATTGCAACAAACCAATTCACAATAAGTGTATTCACTCTGAACAGATCATCAGGCTATCAATAAATTCATCATCCAGGAATTAACGTTTTGAGTTCAAGCATTTATCCAGCCTTGTGATGTTTACATCCACGGATACCAGTAAAAAGATATGTTAAGTTTCATTTATCTCTGGAGTGTTTCATGACTAAAATCTTGGTGCTAAATCATTCAGACTTTCCTGATTTAGGAGATGCAGTGCCCCGTAGATTTATAAAGAGCAAGAAACTGCAAGCGAGATTGAGTATTTATCTCCACGTTAAGAAAAGGTGCAAATAATGAGGTCTAAATGCACAACATGAGCAGTAATAAAGTGGAAAAGCTTTATTTTCTTCAGCTTGGTACAGCAAAATCAAAGAAGAGGTATATGTCACCGGGGAGTATTTCTCATCATGCAACCCAAGTCCCTTTAAACGGCACAATAAGGTCTACCCCGCAGCCCCATGGAAAGCAGATGGCAGGCTAATGACCCAGGCCTGCAAGCGTTTGAACCTGCAGTGCCATGTTCAAAGTTCATTGATGTCAAGGCACATCTGTCATGTGCCCTGACTTTAAACGAGGTCCATAAAAAACATCAAGCATGAAAGTGGTCAGGAGTCAGGCGAGGCCTTTCTTGTGAAGGAAGATAGTCAAGAATATGTTTGCCTGAAATCATTTCAAGCCTGAGTTCATGGAAAAAGGCCAGACTTCACTAAAGTGTTTATCAGAACATGGTGCACCCTTCTTAGCATCTCTAAGCCTGCGCATGAATACATTTTCAGAAAGTGGCACATTATACCAAATTTCATCTAAAAGCAGAAAAGGGAGAAAGCAAGGCAGAAAAGTTAATTTTTTCCAAATTTCTAATTCTTGCTAAGTTCTCACATTATAGTTTTGCAACTTCTTCCTATATATAGTGTATATAATATATAAACATTTTAATCATTTACCACTGTAAAGAGACGGACATAAATAGCCATTTTTATTTGTGCAACATTTTTTACCATTTTATGCTTTCCATGTGCCCCCAGAAGTTTCAGGAATACACATGGGAGGATATCTGGGGAAATATATTTTAACAAACTAAGAACTGTGAAAAACATTACACATTTTTCAACTTCTAAGTACAGGGAGTGAGTTATGCCCCTCTGATGAGAAATACACCACGTCCCCAAGAGATCTGTTCATTTACACCCCAACAAGTACTGAAAAAATATCTTTAAGCTATAAATACCTACAAAGACATTCATGAAACTTGCTACTGCATCTGGGCAATTTACTGAAACTCATATATTTCAATAAATTATTCGTTAGGATTTATTTTCCATAACTAAATATCACATGTAAGTTACTGATAAACGCTGGTGAAATCTGACAGCTGAAAACATCTGTCCTCCTATGCTTATACATCTTAATTTTCCTTCCTCCAGCTTGTCTTTATTTCTCAGAATTAACTATGCCAAACGGCTTAAGGATACAGTATATTTGATGGATGCCATACCAAACAGAGCTCTATGGCATACTACACACTTAGAAAGGATACGGAACATCATTCCCAAGGCTGGAATTGTCTCAGTAAGAACACCAGCTTTTTATGCCTATGGCTAATGAATTTATCTTCCGAAATAAATGTATCTTTTGGACTTGGATCAATGCATGCCTTAATTAAAACCATGTTTCTGTATAAGCATCTAACAAGATCACATGAAGGCCCTATTTAAATTGGAAGAGAACGGTATAAACTGGTATGGCTTTTAAAACTAACTGCTTCCAGGTGCACAGAGAATGGAAGTTTAGTGCCGTTTCCAACTTAATGCTTGGATGCCTTTGTTCTTGAAAGTGTAAGGTTTCCCTCATTCACAGTTTTACGACTGCAGGTTTCTACGTTGCATAACACCCTATAACAGAGCACCAAAGGGCTTAGTTTTATTGTTTTGTTTCACTTTATTGACTGCATGTTTTATTCAGCTAATATGTGCCATAGAGGCAGGCAGTAACATCTCAATTACAACGCCAGTGCTCTTCCTTCTCTGTAAGTGACCAGCTTCAATCTGCACTTTATTATATTCACATGCAGATGTTAAAAAGCAAGAGAGGAGGGGTGAGGGAAGTCAGAGTGGAAACAGAACTTGTAAAGCGTTACAACTGGAGGGGCTTTTTTTTCCCAGGTAATCTAAAGCTAAACACATTCCAGTATATGATATTTATGCTGTGGCAAGCCACCAAGCACCAGCAACTATTGCATAGAAATGGGTGTGAGAAAGTTCAAATCTAAATAAAAACTCCCGAGTTTGATCAGAGCTGGATCTGGTATTTCACTTTACTCATTTCTACTATTGTGCATCCCTGTTGGAGAGCCAAAGAGACTTTGGCAAGGCAACAAGTATACGAGCAAGAAATTGGCACTCGCTACAGCTTATTCAATGTCCTGAATATTAAAGCTTATTTTACTAAGAAGGGGAATGCTGAACAGGATGACATTGGGAGTCTTCATGGTTCCTTTTGCAACGCCATTGGATTTTTTCATTCCCACAAGAGCAAAGAGGCAGACCTGGTTACCATTACAGACAGCTACAATCTTTTCCTGTTAATCAAAATCACGCTGAGCTGGCAGGACAGTGGGTGGGAGACTGGGGAAACAGAAGGGAGAATGTGAGAAAAAAAATAATTCAAAATTTCATTAATAAAAGAGAAACAAGGTGTTCCCTTTGCAGGTGGAGCTGTAATTGAAGCAAGTCAAAATAAAACCCCCTCCCCTATTTTGTCTGAAGGACTCCAACTCTGATAATACAGCAGCAGCAATCAGTTCAGCACATGAGCCTTGAATGTTTAAGGTCTGGTTTTTTGGCCATTGATAAACAGCCAGATACCAACAACTACCAGGAATCATTGTCCCCGTAACCAGCAGATACTGGATACTGAATGCTGTAAGGAACGACTCTCTGCTTTCCCATAGGAAGTGCCTGTGAGCCAACAATGTTTTGTTCCTGTGGAGGCAGAGGCAGGGACTGCAGCATTTTCTAGCTACAGACAGGAAATAATCTTTACAGAGTTTCAGAGATTATTAAGAAATACTTTACTTCATCTGAATTGTTTGTACTGCGTTGTGAGCCTTCTGGAAAATGGTGATAATTTCATCTTGTGTTTATGAGGAACTCAAATATTCAATATCTAGCTCAGTTAAAGGCAACTGGAAACAGCTAGATGTATTCGCAGCAATGCTTCATGCCAATTTGACAACAATAAGAAAGAATGATTTCTTTTTAGTCCAGCATAAAGGGTAGCTTATTACACAGAGATTCCCCTGTCTTCAAAGGGCAAAAACCTGGCTCAGCTTTTTCACATTTCTCCCACATCCTGATTTTAGCATATGTCGTTCTTATCCTATAATGGTCATTTTTGTCAAATTCTTGTTTCCAAGTACAAGTGACCTGCTCAAGATCATTCTTAGTAGCAAGGTCGTATAACTAAGTCCAAATGCCAACATACATCCCCCCTTTATAGGACACTTCAAGCCAAGTCCACTCACACAAGTCCACTCACTGACTACATCCAGTGGATTTACTGGATGAGGAATAGAGAAAGACTTTGCAGACCAGTCCTGCAAGATGTGTGTGTTTCCTGCAAGGTTACCAGCCTTTGCTCCTGTGGTGACACCAGGAATCAACATTTGGGCTAACACCTTGCAGGAGCAGAGTATTCATTCCCTGATGTTCTTACCCCCGCTCACCAACTGAGCAAACCCAGGGCTGATGCTTAAGTCTGAGGAGAAGCTAGATGGGAAACTTCTATAACTTCTAAGAGCTTCAGTTTGTTATGTGACATTAAGCTTGAGAAATTTTCCACGTAACCTTCCAGTTCTTTCTTTCTTAATTCACAGGGACAACTATGCGTGGTGGCAGTGCTGCACCCTTCCCTCCCTTCCAAAAGCGAGGCTGCTTTTGGCTCAAAAAACACTCAGCTTCAGGTGCAGAATGAGCAGCCTGACCCCAGAAAGGACAGTTCAAAACTGCTTTTAGCAGCAGGCAGAAAGAAATCCCTTCCTTTAAGCTGGGGATTCCTAAATCTGTCAAAGGAAAAAATGAGAGAAGGGCTGGAGCACCCTATAAAGCCCCTACAGTGAAGGCAGAGGCCAGCAGCTGCTCCCGTGGTCCAGAGGCAGCATGGAGAGGAGCAGCAGCACTGGGACCCAGCACGAGGTGGGTCTCATCTTCCAAGCCCCATCCAGGACAGCTGTGTAGATCACGCTACTCTAATTTTATTGGTATTTATGATTATTTATTGAGCATCAACAGCATGCCTGGAAATGTACGATGGACAAATAGATGGAGTCCCTTCCCAAAAATGGAAACAATCAGGCTTTGTGTGGGAACCCTGAAATCCACCCAAATTAAAAAGCTTCAGTCTCTGGGGCTGTTAATTCAGCACATATCATGAGCAATAAATTCACTTGGAAAGTTTTAGAAATCAGAGTTTGTTTGGTCTTTGACACTTGCTCTGAACCAGAAGTTAGAGACCAAAAAGTAAACCCACTTTTTCTTCAATCCATCCATTTCCTTTTTACCAAATTATATTAAAATACAGTCAATACCATTGATATCCTGATATTATTTCTTCCATGACTTTTATGGCCATATAAAGATAATATCTTCAACAGTTGGGCTGGAGGCTTTCCTGATGTAAATCAATGTCACACCGCTACAGCCAATGTAACTACATAGAATGAAATCACAGAATGATATGGACCTATATGTATATTTATTTTCTGAATGGGGAACAGGCTAGCAAGACTTAATGACCCAACACATTTATTTCCTGCTGAGAGAGAGAAAAACTATCATTCTAACTGTACATAATACATATTAAATTATTGTTATTGAACTTTCATGTTGAATCCCCAGTAATCTGAATTCTGCTCTGTGGTGAAAACTATACTGCAGCTTTGCTACTGATAACATCATAAATACAGCATTACAATAACTAATGCTGCCCTCCTATGACACACTGCAAATTAAGAACATTATTAACAAAACCTGAAGTAGATGCATATGGCAACTCTTGCTAGATGAAAATGTATTTTTTTCATTGTTTTACTCCCTTGAATATATCACAAAACCACCATTTTACAGCTCTGCACAACCCTACTGTATATTTTTAGTATTATACTAATTGAAAAACTGTTCCTGTGTCCTACCCTTTGTACACAGGAACTCTCTTTAACAGCCACAGTATTCACTATATAGGGTATGATTTGGGAACAAAACATCCTTTGTTAACATTCCTCTCTAAATGGTGACTCCTTCCTTTATGTGGATTTCATGTAGCAAATTATCTTTAAATGAGAAAAGCTCCAGTGCATGTTCAGTGATCCCCCTATTTCTGACAGAAGAATCTCAAGTCCATCTCTTCATATCCAATTACATGGAAAAAGGGACCAAAGGTGCAAACCTCAATTTCTCATACTATGGGAGCCCACATGCAGCTGTAGTGTGAATGAATATTAAACCTGCGTTGCTTTAACAATGAACAGGGCATGCAACTTATATCAGGGGAGAAGGGAATCTGTCGTTCTGTCCCATGACCACAGTAGGACCAACATAAATTCCCTTCACACAAGCACAATGTGGGGCATTTAGTGTCCAGAAACAACCCCAAGCATTCATTTATACCACCACGCAATTTCATTTTACTCTGTCAAAATGAGCAAAGAGAACTGTATTACCAAAGGACTTCCAAGTTATTGACATTCGAACATGAGAAGAAACCCTTGGAAGAAGCATCAACAGAAAGCCAAAGCTTCTCCCATTTTGGGCCCTCCTTTGTTTGTGCAAAGCACACTAGGAAGTGGTGCTTTCACCAGTACACCAGCCAACCATAAAACTACGCAGCTTGTTTGGCGAGATCAATATTCGGTAAGATTCAAGCAGAAGCTGTTTTTGTGGGAGTTCCATCTGTTGTAACTAAAGCCCAATGGACAATGATCACTGCTTGGGCACGTAAATAACCTCCATGTGGAGGGCATCCATCATACTCTTTGGAAGGGGATTGATACAGACACTTTTTATACGTACCTGAGGCGATCTTAGAAGTAGGATGCAATACACTTTGGAGGTGAAATCAGTGCGCTCAGCTTTGTTGCTGTTAAACATTTCTTTTTCTCTGTACTGGCTACTCCACTCCTGTAATAAGCAATATCCCTACAAGCGACCATCCAAGAGCTCCCAGGCCCTGGGAGCAGCAGTTGCCCTGTTCCCACTCCAGACTGCATTTCATTTATTTATGCTGAATTTTCTCATCCTCCCTGCCTCCTCCCGAGACCTCGACAGAGTGCTGCAAGCAGAAAACAGGCTGGAAGTCAGGGGGACAGGTAAGCCCCCTGGCAGTCCTCACAACAAGTAAAGGTGTTGGAGCTAAATGAGAATCTCTTTGCTGTGAGGGCAGTTTGGGCCAAAATAATTATTAATCCCTGCCTCGGGTACTCTCCTCCTCTCTCTCACTCCACAAATTATATTTGTATGTTTCCCGCCCAACTCTATTTAATTTACTAATGAGGTCAGTAGTTCTTTTCTTAATGAAGCCTTGGCAACCAGGCAGACAAGCAGCGATGTGGCTGGACAGTGGATATCATATTTTAAATGGATAGCTTATTGCGAGCTGCGTAACTCCGCATGGGGGGAGTAGGTACCAGCCAGCCAAGAAACATGGACCCATTAACCCACTTAACCTGGTTACAGAAGTCACAGCAACAGTTAATCCCAGTGACTAAGGCTGGAGGAGAAACCTGCTGGAGCTGACTAAGCGGTCCTTTGGCCCAGGAAAAAGAAGTAAAGGCTGGGATGAGACTTTCCTCTCTTACAAGAGATACATTTCCTCCTCCTTACAGACACAGGCTGGTACCTGGAGGCCCTGTTTACATCTATTGCCTGAAAGAGGCACACACACAACCACCAATTCCCCTTTGATAACTAGTTTTACATGCCCTTAAGTAGACAGAAAAACCAATGCATCACATGAATAGCTAGAGCTGTGAGCTTAATAAAAGCTCTTTACTACCACAAAGCATAGCTTTTAACATCATGTTCAAAGTATTTCTCCACGTACACTTTGGGCGAATTCCTGGTCCCACCAAAGACAGTGTGAATTTTGCCTTTCACTTCAGCGGGACGTGTTTCACCTTTTGTGTTTAATTGCCAGTTGTTAGGGGAAGGAATAAATTACACTCCATTAAATCCAGACACAGTAGTAATAATCAACAAGTTCTTTTTTTAAAAAAAAGAAGCGCTACCATGAGACCCCTTTATACCTAGCTGAAGTGTTAGAGAGTTCCTTCTAAGTGTTCTGAAAGTTATTTTCTGATACTTTTTTGTATTCCTGGATGGTTTCGCTGCATTTGCATCAAACCAGGTGGATCAACAAGAAAAAACGCACAAGGAAAAGCCGTCAAGGGACAAAAAAACCACAAGATTTAAAAACCTTTCACAACCATCCACTTAAAAGACGGCACTGTTTAGCTAGCTTGTCCAAATTTACAGTGTGGCAAGAGGAATAATGTCTGTCAGTACTGGTTATAGCCCCTGCCAAGCTGAAAGCAATGTTCCCATTGACTTCTGTATGCAGATCAGATCCTGGAGAAGAGCGGGTGTGTGTCAGTGTCAGAACAGTTAGACAAATGAAGGTGAACACTGAGATGGAGATACCCTTTCTCTTAGAGTTAAATTATTTTGCCATGAACAGGGCATTTAAAGTCTGTAACTCTATGGTATTGAGACAACCCATCTGTGTTTTAAAGCAGATTAGAGTGCATTGGGAAGCAAACGACACATTGCATTACTTAAGCCAAATGTTCAAAATTCCACTTGCTATTGGTACAAGCTACACACACTGTATCTTCAGTCATGTGTCTGAACACATTCCTACTGAGCTTAAGCAGAGTATAGTTAATTGAATCAGCCTATGGAAACCTACCACACCACCACAACCTGAAGCTGCTATTTCTATTTTAGAAGATTTGAGTAACTTGCATCAAGATCCTCTGATTTCTCCTCTCCCTCTCTGCGCTATCTACACCTTACTGGTCCACCACAGCACCTTTATCTTCATTTTGTCGTTGTCTTTTATAGCATTGAAAATGCTTCTGTTCTATCCTCTCTGTATTATGAAATTTGTCTTGATCAACTTGTGTTGATGCCACATTCCCCAGTCCAATACACAAAAATACAAGTACAAAATATTGCTATAATCCATTCTTCCCAGATTGCCTCTCTGTTACCTCTTCTCTAGAGCCTCACCACCCAGACAGCAGTTACATAGAACTGCCAGAAGCTTTCCTGCCATCCTGCCCTTGAACATTCCTGCTGCTGCCTTGTGGCCCTCTCCAGGAAACCTGAGAGGCAGTTTTCTAGAGTCTACAGATTTTATCAGTGAAAGCAACATATGCCATCAGCAAGAGAGAGGCTGGAAGCGTGGCACTCCCTCATCAGTCAGCACTGGTGCTCAGAATAATCATTCAACATGTTATTCACATTTAATACATCAGTTCATTGAGCTGGCACTCTCATCCCACTTACAAAGGTAAATGAAGGCTAGAAGGAGTCCGTGAAACTCTAGAGCTAATGAGAATGATGCAGCTGGCTCCAAACTGTAATTCTGGCTCTGGGGTGCAAGATCTTGGCACCATCTGCTCCTTCCAGAGAGCTCATATTAATGAAAAACTCATCACACCCCTGCTGAGCGAGGGAACGCTAGCACACAGCTTCCGATAGATGCACGCAGCTTTCAGCCGTATTTTAGCACTGCTGATACGTACTTTCTGCCAGCTTTCTGGAATATGGAAATTTGAGACGTAGCACCCGTACGCATTCAGGTTAGTAGGCCTGGGCTGTAGCATCTGTAAGCAGGACATCCCAGGGAGTTACATGTCCGGATGCTCTGGGAAGAGGAGGCCCAGCGAGATGGGTAGTTGGGCCATGTGCCTGGGCACACTGTCCGTGCAAAGTACTGCACCTCCAGGATTTCCAGATATTTAAAACATTCAAAAATTGCCAAAGTCCCCAAATTCCAAACGTAATTTTCAGATGGAAAAAGAAGGTGCAGGTAGCTCAGGTAGTCCTTTGTTGACCATAAAGCAATACATCTGTTATAAACGAGGTTTCACAGCCGAAAACATGTGTCTGACCTTTTGCCTACCCCACCCCCCATTTGATTCTACCCAAATGATGTCGCGTGGCTCCATCAACCCACAGATACCTCTCATCCCGTCCTTATTTAGGAGATGCAAGACCCAGAAAGATGTGAGAATCTGCTGAACACAAAATAGTTCTTCTGTTCCTCCAAACACCCAGTTACATAGCGCTGCCATTAACACATAGCGGGTAAAAAAATGGTTTGTAGTAACATCCGAAAAATTGAGAGGCAAATAATTCCTGCCTCACTCTTACAATCCAGGGCTTCCCACTGATATTTTTTTTTTTCCACATAAAAATTTTAAAGTACGTATCATATTCTGCATGCCACTGAAACAAACAGCACTTTACTATTTCACTCAAAAAAATATTTGCATGATTAGTGTACTTTGAAACTCTGTGTAACCAGACTGCCCAGCTATTTGCCGAGTTGCACAAGAGATCTCATGCTGCTAAACCCTCTTCAGAATTATCTTGCCCCCACCCTACTCCTCAGAAGAGGCTTCCAAAATAAAATAAATCATTGATCCAGTGTCAGGAAAGCTGCTTCTCAGAATTATCCAGTTCCATTGTATTCCATGTAGGACTGTTTCCTACAGATAATAGGGGCAACCCTGAGGCATTTTATGGATCCATACACTTTAAATTTTACACATAGCCTTTTGCACTGACATCCCGTTATCAAAGATATGGGGTTCCATGCCTGTTGGAATTCCCAACAGACTGCCATTAATAAATTGTATGGAAAATTCAGTTTTCCATACCAGAAGTGCTGCAGATATTCTAAGATATACGCAGCTGATGCTTCAATTGCCCAATTTAAAAATATATACTTTGCACAAGAAAACTAGCCCATAAGAGCATTAGGTTTGCAAAGTGAAGTACTCAGAATTTCAGATAGGTCAGACTTAGGATTTCTTGGCACATAATTTATCCACTTTAAGCATATCCCTTCAATAAGGAATAACCCCTGGAGGGCTGACTTCAGCTAGGTCCAGAGTACCCAGTGTGGCTGAAATTGCTTCTGGTTTTAGCTGCTAAATACACCAAAGCTGTCGCTATGGGACACCTGCAAATTTTTAGCTATGGAAATCCCTACAGTTTAGCCAAACATTCATAGATTAGAAATGGTAAGACTTATATCCCTAGGTAAAGAGACAGACAATCCTTTCCCTGTGGAATTTCAGGTTCTTGCTTCAAAGCATTGATATATTTTACCTTCTCAAAGTTCACCACATCTTTTGGCCAGTGTATTGTTCTTAGGAATCCTTTTGGCTGAAAAATTCCTAAGAAGTTCAGGGAGACACCCAGCACAGAAAATTCCCTCCAAATTTTGTTTAAAATGGATAAAGGTAGGCAAAGCCTACGCCAATCAAAACAGGGGCTCGTAAGAGGCAACATTACACAATCTTCACAGCAAGAGACACCAGCAGCTCCGCCTGTAATATTTTTGCCACTTACAATTAATAGTCTGGAAAATGGCATCTTGAGAAAGTAAAATAAGTAGCACAAAGAGGAGGAGGGTTTCCAAGCAACAGCTTCGTTTTCATTTTGAGACCATGCTGCAGAAGTGTTAGCAGCAACTTAAGGGGTGTCTCATCCCCAGCCTGCAGGAGAGTGAAGAAACTAGGTTATAAACAGTAATTTCTTGCATATAACCTCAGATTAATAGGGGGATCAAAAGGAACAGTATTTTAAATCATTGTGCCCACATCACACAGGCAGAAAATGTATTTGTATGGCCAAGTCACATTCCCACTGACTTTTGCAAACCTTGTGGTCCCCAGATCTTAAATTAATAGGGAGGAAAATTATAAAGAAAAAGCAAGCATAAATACTGCCCTGTCTTAGCAATCTCCTCCTGAAAAGTTCCCTTCCAAACCCTGTTTCCACTGGTGCTGGCTCAGCGTGCCACCTTACGCTGCCCAAGCTTCGCTCGCTCAGTCATTGCTTACTTTTTTCTTGACCTTTCAGCTAAACTATGTCTTGGAATTATCACAAGCCCAGTCCCAGCCTGCCATATTTCAAAATCAGGCACCTAAACAAATGATCTGATTTCCAGGAGCTGCTGAGTATTGTCAGCAAGACAAGAGGACTTGCAGGCGCCCTGAATGTCCTGGAAATCAGGCCACTTTCTTCTATGCTCCTACTTTCAGCTTTCTCAGTTTTTCCTCCACCCAGTGGCCACTAACAGAAACAAATCACCTCATAAAAATACACTGCGCTACCATCCTATTTACCAAAATACTCTATTAACATGGCAGTAGTCTGTTTTCTGGATTGCTACCTACAAAATATCACTGTGTGCCTCTGTTATGGCATCAAGTACAGGATTACTGAGGATGCGCTACATTATGGAAGACGAAGGGATGACACACAAGAGATAGAAAGACATTCTGCATGAAACTGCACTGTGTGAGGGGGTGGGAACCAACACAGGACCAGCCAAAAATATTATATCCCCACAAGACCTAGAAATATAGCTGTGGTCAACAAAAGTAATTGCTGCCACTGACAGGAGTGGAAAAAAGGTCAAAACAAATTGAAAACTATCGCCACAATCCAAAGCACAGAAAGCTATGTTCTTTCATATAAATCAACCAACTGATGAAACCTCCTAACCAGTTTCCTGCTGGTACTGGAAAAACACAGATTTCCTGACAGTCGTCTGCCCCACCTGAGCAGATGTGATGGGCTGCGGATCCAGGCTTCGGAGTGGAGCTCCTGCAGGACACAGGAGGGAGGAGTGGCTTTGGTCTGGCTACAGGCTGCCATAAGGCCCTCTGGTAATTATAATTTAATTTTGGATTTTAATATTCAGCCAGAGATTTGAAAAATGCTTTGCTTATGTAGATGATGAAAGCATGTTACCTTAGCCAGCTGGCTGAATTGTGAAGTTGCATTTGTGCTTCATTACTAATAGCTATTGAATTAACTTTGCAATTGATTCTTTAAGAGTATTTGCAAGATAAAGTCCGTGCAGTATACTACAAAACAGTTCTGCTAGACATTAGCAAGGTTAGACCAAAATACAAACACATATATGAAGATTTACATGCACGTGCATAAACATTTACACACCCACACATATATGCTGGATAGACATCTCTGGGAGGATTCAGGCCTATAAGAAGAGCTACCAGGTTAGACAATTTACAGCCTAAGATATAAAAAAAGCTAGGGAGACTCTGCAAAGCATATTGTATTATTGTTTGCTTATGGAAAAATAGGATTTTATTTGCTTTTAAATTGAATCACAGTTTGGCCTACATCTGTTTGACTGCATTACGAGTGCAGGACTGCTCCCTCTCTCATCACAGCAGTAGGGAGCCGTTGCCCGTTGCACACCGTTTGCTTGCTCTCCATGGTCAGCCCCTTCTTCCACTTCTTGACCCAACAAAGAGGATGTTTCAGCTGGACACCTGAACACACCAGTGACAAACGCACACTTAGCCTAGCACCACGAGGCAGCACATCTCCAGAGCTCACAGCAATTCCCACTTTTGCCAGGAACTTGGAATACCCCATTTGCCTAAGGCAAGCTCGCTGGAAACCCCACTGCCCCAGAGCATGAAAAGCAAATAAGGGCTGGAAATACCATCCCACAGATTAAACCTCTTTCTGTTTAAAAGAATGGCTGAGAAGACTTGCCGGAGTATTTGCCTAGCTCTGCCCATAAAGATTTAAACTTGTTTGCTATTTTCCCCTCACCTTGAGTCAGTAGTTTATGACGAGCAGGGAGGGTGGGGGCAGCCAAGTAACTCAGTGGTCCTCAGAGGGCTTTAAGGCAACATCATAAAAGGGATCAGGGACAGAGCTCTTAGCCATGACCCCTCTCTGCAAACAAAGCAGGAATTACTGGGCAACAGTGTCATTCACAATATTTTCCCCTTGAAAGCACCTCTGTCCGAGCCATCGCGCCGGGCAGCGGCAGGCAGCTGTGCGTGTCCTCCAAGTAAATGAGCACGGCCATGGGTTTGCACGGCTCCGTGTCTGACTTGGCACCGTCGCACTGGCCCGTGGAGCCGCAGACCTGCCACAGAGCTTCATGAATTATGTTGATTGAGCAATTTTCAGTATTTCTCTGGCTGACAGCAGCAGTGGTGCTCTGTCTGCCAGCTCTTGGCTAGACAAAGCAGATTTAGTGTCCCCCATCTGGTAGTTGAACTCTGTGTGCAATCTGCACACAGCCACAGCCAACGCTCAAACTGGGACCTCGTGGGGCATTGGCAGCACTGGTACCAGGTAAACCAACACAGAAAGTACTGCTGTAAACCTGTCTCGCTGGGAAGTGACTCTTTGCACCTGCGAGGAGCAGGACCGATGATAGAAATATAACTCTAAAATACAGCTGGCCAGGACCACAAAAAAAGGAGCTTTAA
The DNA here is from genome assembly GCA_013400135.1 of Rhinoptilus africanus. Taxonomy (NCBI): domain Eukaryota; kingdom Metazoa; phylum Chordata; class Aves; order Charadriiformes; family Glareolidae; genus Rhinoptilus; species Rhinoptilus africanus. Next base: position 49,102 of record VXBO01003098.1, on the reverse strand, counting down.
TAGCTATGCAGATTAGAGAAAACCCACAGAGCTGGCAACACTTCTGGGACTTGTTTACTCTTAATAATGAATGTTGGTTAGTACCAATATCTGTTTAAAATACAAGGCTATTTAATAGGCAGCTATTGATAGTTTACTATCCTAAGGTGAAGGCATTATTGCCAGAATTTTTCATTTAAATAAACCATCACGCTCTATAAAAATCACAGCTTTTGCCTCTAGGCTGTTGATTTGAATCCAGCTCAAATCAGTAATGACCAAAAACAGGCACTCTGTGAGGTTGCTCGGTGACCCCTATATACCGAGCTCATAGGTACTGTCTCGCTGTGGTTTGCACACCTTGCCACAAGGCTGCTGCCCATCTCCACGGCCATCCTTAAACCAGCCATGTCACTCCACTGTCCCAGTGCCCAGGACATGCTCATTAGCCTGATGTCACCTTCACCCCCTGTGCTTGAGTCTGAAGTGACCTGAAACTGGTGTTTTATCAAAGAAACAAGTCTCTCCACTTCCCCTCCCCTTGCCTTTTCCCAAAGCATCAGTTTGTTTTATTCATCCTCCTCTAGCGGTGCACCCAGGCTGGGCAGTGCCCCCGGTCCAACCAGCACCTCTCTGCCACCCACACAACCTTCACCTGCCAGCATCCTGACAACTGGGTCTCACCGGGACCCACGTTCACTCAGTTTGGACCAGAGGTTATCTTGACATTGAAGTGAATTAATCTGATTTTGGACCATGGCCCCTTCTCCAACAAAACTGTTACAAAATACTGAATGTGAATTTCCTCAGAAAGTCTTCTCCCTGCTCCCACATCTCACGAAATCACAGAATTTCAGAGTTGGAAGGGACCTCTAGAGAGCATCTAGTCCCACTCCCCTGCTAAAGCAGGATTGCCCAGAGCACATCACTCAGGACTGCATCCAGACGGGGCTTGAAAGTCTCCAGAGAANAGAACTGCTCTCCAGCAGGTCCACCCCTAACCTTTGCTGGTGCCTCAATTCCTCCTCCCCAGGTGCAGGACCCTACGCTTGTCCTTGTTGAACCTCATTCGGTTCTTCTCTGCCCAGCTCCCCAGCCTGTCCAGGTCACACTGGATGGCAGCACGGCCCTCTGGAGTGTCAGCCACCCCTCCCAGTTTGGTATCATCAGGAAACTTGCTGGGGATACACTCTTTCCCCTTGTCCAGGTCGTTGATGAATATTTTAAGCAATACTGGTCCAAGTATTGACCCCTGGGAGACACCACTGGTTACAGGCCTCCAACTCAACCCTGCTCCATTAATCACAACCCTCCGAGTCCTGTCACACAGCCAGCTCTCAACCCAATCCACAATCCACACCTCCATCTCACCCGGTGTTTTGCACTATGAGCACATTTTGGTTTCAATCTGTGCAATGGCTTGTGGATCCATATAATGCTGGCCAAGCAAAACCGCTGTAGCAGGGCTCTTCCCTGATCTTTCAAAAGCAGCCTGAACACCCACAGATGTGCTTTGCCCCTGTGTTCCCACCCCGGCCTCTGCGCTCGGCAAAATGCTGCGGCTTTCCCTGTTTATGGTCAGCAGCGCGGGGCAGCAGGATGTGCAGGTTACCTACGTGAGGGAGACCCCTTCCAGCTGCTCATCATTTCTCATTGCTTCCCTCAGGCCTTCTCAGAGAGGTCGTGTAACATCGTCAGGTGCAATGTTAGAATTACAGGAAAAGAATCACAGATCCTCTCATTTCAGCCTTATTTCAGATTTTCCAATTCATTCATGATTTTTCTTAAATTCATCACTGGCATATTCTACTTGGACACACTATTAGATTGAAACAGTGTTGGTATAGTTATAGAAGAACGTGCTGTCCTCCCAAATTAGCACAGCAATGTGCACAGCCATGGGCAGGTAGCCCTGGAGGACAAGGCTAACGCCCATAGACACGGCTGTACTCTGAAATCCTCTTTCATCTTCAGGGTCTCCTTCAGAGGGAGTAACAGCCTGAGGTCTAAACACATCCAGAGAAACAAACTGCCGGCAGCTTGGGCATCTGAGTGACTGGATTTACACCATCCAGAAGCTCAGTTACATCTCCAAAGATTCACTGTTGCCTGTTTAACTCTTCCCTACCCTGAGTCAAAGAAGTGGGTGATATTTATGACATTTGCACATGTGTGCAAACACACTGCAAAACACTACATTTTATTTTCTATTCTTCTAGCTGAGAGAAACTCTTCCTTTAATTACAAAGGGGCAGAGGTAGGAGGGCCAAGGTCTCCAGGAGCTGGAGAAGTGCCAGACAGCAGCCGCCCTACAGTCCCTGTGCCCTGGCTCTGCCAGCGCGCTGGGACCACGCTGCCATTGGCAAAGCCAACAGCCGCAGTGCCAGGCTCCAAAAAATCTATCACCCAATTTTATTCTCCATGAGGTACCAAGCAGCTCTATCTGTGCCATGGAGGAAGCCCACCAGACAGGCAGGCAGAGGAGGAGGCAGCACTGGGTCCTCCACTGCTTCTTATCCTTAATTAGCTGTGGGATGATGGCTGCCCTATCTCTACTCAAGCTCTTCATTATTATCTCCAGGCTTTAAATAGATACTGTCTGCCTGCCATGCCTATATAGTTTTAAGCCAGCAATAAAATGCAGGTATGAAAAACATACCAATAAAAATCTGTGCATGATTCATAATAATAGTGGAAAATTGAAACCAAAATGGTAAGTGTTCCAGTACTCTATAGTCAGCGCTTGTTCACTTGTTTCTTAATGTAAAACAATCAAACATCTAAAATATGCAGGGACACACACACAATTTGTATGTATAAACATACATTATTTAGACCAGCTGAATTCTCAAGAGCTGCAAATAGTCCATGAATTATTCTGTAATTTATACTTCCCCCATTGGAGAATATGCTTCCACCACAAGATTTTTCTTTTTCAATTAAAATTCATTATGTTAGCGTCCCAACCAAGCAGACAAAATAACACAGAGGGAATGCAAGTTATGACCCATGGGCTTTGCATGTCAGTCTGCTCCCAGACATCATTTTCCTCATAAACCCCCCAAGGCATAAGTCAAAAACAGGCTCTGAGCCAGATGAGCGATTTTTGTTTGCACGCATCTCCCAGACAACACCTTTTCAGGAGGCACCTCAAACACAAGAGTAGATTGAGACTTGCACACACTGTATGGATGATGGAAAAAACGAGCATCAAGTCAGGCCGACGGCTCCCCGTGCGCCCACGGCTCACCCCATCACCGCACTGGTGCGGGACTTCAACCACCACTGCCATAACCAACAGCTTTCAGCCTCCTCCCCCGCGTACGTTTGCATGTAACCCACCACTCGGGTCTGATCAAGAATGTAAAATTCTGTCTTTAACATCCAACCTGCCTTAGCCAGGTCAGCCACAGAGCAGCGATGTCCTTTTTAAGATGCCAGCCCAGCTACCGAGTCCTGCGTAGCACCGGGACCGCAGCTTGTGCAGCCACGTACTTCTGGTTTCGTACTGAAGGTTGTGGAGTTTCTGCTCATTTCACTTTTTGCTGCTAACCTAGAGCTTCTGGAGTCTTCTCTTAATAATTATTTTAAAACAAAGAAATTAGTTTTTCCTCTTATCTGTGACGTATAAAACAACTTGAGAAGATAAAAAAATAAATTATAAAGGGGGAAAAATATTTTAACATTAAAAATTAATACTTTGTCTATCCTAAAAAAAAAAAAAAACCACCCTTATGAAAACTAATGTAATTATAACTGCAAAAGAAGATGAAAGTTGCACTGCAGAGAGAGAAGAAATATCAAGTCAGGCAGGATCAGGTCCAATGCTCTGCTTGTTGCTCTAACACCTGTCGAGTTCAAGCACTTAAAAGAAAGCTCTTCTAAAAATTGAATGCCTCCAACTCTGAGCCATGTTTCACTTCCCTGTCCTTGAAATCCCCAAGGAACTGTCCAAGAAAAGAAGGGGGAGGGGGAGAGCAGCAAAAGCAGACTTTGCATTCCTGTTATTTTTAAATATAATAACAAAAAAATCCGCAAACAGAAAGCTGGGAATATTCAAAGCTTCCCAGACCTTTGTACAACATTTTTAAAACCCAAAGGGAAAAACAGAACAAAAAGGAGCGATAGAAGCCAATTTTAAAGTTTCCTTTGCAGGTCACCTTTGAGATGAAGTCACAGATTTCCTCTACATAATATGGTCTGAAAATACATTATGATGATATTGATGGTTTCTGCGCAAAAAGAGCGGGGCCAGAAATTGAGCTAGAGCTCTCCTGCTTTCTTCTCCAAAGTACTAAAGAAGTGCCCAATCTGAAGTGTGTTTTCCCTGTTTAAAAATTATGAACAGAATAAAACCTCCCATCCCAAATAAAAACACATCTAGTAGTTTTACCTGTTAGGATAAATTACTGCTATTGCTTAGTCCTGCAGCAAGACTCTTACAACACACCTCGAGTTGCACTGCAGCCTCCCTACACGTTGGCATTTTTGGCTACTTTTTCTTCTAAGTTCCCCAACGCACTTGGTGTAGCAGGAACACAGTCCGGACAAATGAACTTTCCTATCTGTAGACACCCAAAAGCAATTTGAAGGATTCACCCAGAATCCAGCAACATTATTCTTAACTTAATTTATATTTAAACTCTCAGTTGAAGATCTGGTTAGAATTTCAGGTTCATTTAGAGAAAAGAATTGAATACGGATTCATGTGAAACACCACACTTACACTGAATCTTGCTTCAAAATCTTGCTGAATGAACAGTTTGTACTGACTGTTCCAAACTTATTTATGTTTGCCCACAAACTGACAAGACCACTTTGCCCTACTTTCACATTCCAGATTAATTCCAAGCCATTCAGACTCCACACAGCTCAACTCGCACCCCTGTGCTGCTTCAAAAGCCAAAGCCACCTTTTAGGTGTCCCAGTGCATCTGCCTGCCCATGAGCTGATCTCCCAGCCCTGCATCAAATCATCGCTTAGCTGCACATCATACATATTACGGCAAGCATTCCTATATCAAATACAACTACTGTACTTGAAAACATGACCAGAATTATGGGGGTTTTGGTTGTTTTGGCAAGTGGAGTTGGTGACATACAACAACTTGCATCATCAGGCTACTGGGTGAGAATGTGAAGGAGATAACAAAAAGCAGAATGTGGCATTGCCCAAAAATGTGATTTTTCACAATTTCCAGGAGCAATCAGGCAGCCAAGCTGTGAAGAGATCTGAATGCAAACCCCAAACCTTCCAGTTCTTCCCTGTAGATTTTTGTGTTTATCCACTTTCTAAAGGCCGCTCAGATTCCCAACACGGACCCAAACTGTGAATAGAAAATCCATCAATTATAAGCCTGCCTCAAAAGTATTCCTGTGCATTTTCTATCTTTCCTATTTATGAGATCAGATGCGGAATTATCTCCAAAAAAAGAGACAGGGAAGAATCCTCCACACAAAAAATAAATTAAAAATAAAAAAAAATAAAGAAAGGTCTTTAGCTCACAGCCTGAAGATTTCCTTTTTATTTGTGTTCTGCTTCTCCCCAGGACTGCCAGCAATGCCCAGCTGATCGCATCTGATCTGTATAAAACACCATCTTTACCTGACACTGTTTTGTCCGAGGGGAGCTCTCTAAATTAATTCCACAGGCTTCTCAGAGCCTTCACAATTCCTTTTTGATCTTCTCTGCTGCTTCCCAACACTTTCAGGGTTGTCTGAACCCAGTCGGAGCAGCCTGAAGTGAATGGCAGCTCTTCCCGTAACACTGTCCCTATTGCTATGGCTATTGAATTCCCCCAACACAACATCTGCAGGTAAAATCAGGGCACTACACAGTCAAAATTAGCAATATTGCAAATATTTCTTCCCTCTTCTCTGTCCATCTCTGGAAGACTTTGTTAGCCCATGTGCCACTAAGCCAACTCTTTGCAGCCTGCTCAAGGAGAAGTAGGAAACTGGAGGGCAAGCACAGCAAAGGCACGAGACGGGGCTCTGGCTGCCGAGGAGCACGAGACACAAGCCCAATGTCCATGTCTCCCGTTTGGCTCGGGAGAGGTGACGGCAGGAAGCCCATTGGCAAGGGAGAGGACACAGCAGAGCCCTTCCCAGTGCCAGGGTGGCTTTGCCTGTTTGCAGGACTGATATAGGAATCACATGTTAAAAAAAAAAAACCAAAAAAAACCAACTCACCATGATAAGTTGTGTCTGCACAATTTATATCTCTACCCAGAAAAACCTTTTAAGTTTTCAGAAGAACATCTCAGACATAGAAATTTAGGGTATAGCCATATTTCAAATATTCAAAATAAAAATAGCTGTTTCATCCAGATAACCCCAGCCCCATCACAAAATATTTCTCAGTGAATTAGACCCATCTCCTGTGGGAAAGGCATGAAATAGATTTTCCTGTTCTCACTCGGTTCAGGATTGGGTTTTGTCTCATTTCAGACCCCCTTGAGAATTCATTAGGTTGCGGGTGGGAAGCACACAGTGCTTGAAAGCAAAGAATTTTCCTGCTAAGGCTAATAGCCAGCATTTCCAAACTTGGGCTAGCCAGATCACAGTGGGCGATTACAGAAAATCCATGACATGCTAGAGCAGGAGCTGAAGAAGTTCAGTTTAGCTGAATTTCACACCATGTCAGAGTCCTATTTGCAGCTTAGAAAATGAATTTAATAAAGCTTTTCTGCTGTAACATGGAGTGTCAGCTAGCAGATTCTCTGACACCTGCTGCTCTTTGAATCTGATACCATATTGCAGCATAATGTGGTCTAAAATTAGACTTCACACAACACACCAGGTTTCAATCTTTCAGAAGATAATTCTGTTCAGCACCTTTCATTCCCAAGCAGTGTTTCGGGACACGTGTCCTTTCTTTCCTGCCCCCTCCTGGACTAACATTTGGAATTTTTAAGCAAAGTTTTTGAATCAGTCATAAAAAGAAAAATTGAAACAAAAACTGAAATAGTTTCATTTCCACTTGAATGTAAATTATACCATGAAGAAATACACATGCCAATTTATACACTTGCTTCCTACCTGCACCCCCACAGAACAGAGACAGCATAAAGCTGGAAAGCTTTCAACTTTGAGTGCAGAGAATTATTGTCTGAGAAGGAGAAATATCCAAAGCTTAAGTGACAGTTGGGTGTTTGAATATCTATTTGAAGACTGAGAACCAACTACAGGAAGAAGCCAATGACAGCCAGAGGATAATGCAATTTTTCTGTATAATTTTCACTTATTACCCAAGAAAAGAATTCACTTGATCTATTTCTTTCTCTAATCAAGATACATTTTTGTATTACGACTTTAAATGCAATTAAGTGACAGTTCATTCTTTTTATAGAGAATTGACTGCAATTAATGCTAGCGTTTATTCTAAATACTAATTAGATTTTTTTTTTTAAAATATGCCTAGCCTTTAAAAGCTAAGTTGGCTCCAAAACCCAGCTCTCAGCTGAAATTGCATAGGAAGCTTCTTTCACAAGACAAATACCTGTCTTGTCTTTCCCAGCTATGCACAAACTCTGTAAGGCAGAATGGAGCTTATACACATAGCAGGAATAGCATCCTGCTGCCAAGAAATCTAGCACCGGTTGGTGCACTCCACCACAGACAATCAGCGTCTCCAAAAGAATTTAGAAGAGGTACAATTTAAGAAATAAAACATAAAGAGATTACAGATGTAGACAGTAAAATGTATGGAATTCACTGTGGTAAAGAAGATACAGTCCTTTTACTGGCAAGAAATTGTTCTGAGATTTCCAATAGAATTAGTAACTATGCTCTCATCTTGGGCATTACAATCGATCTACCTTTTGTATCAAAATCAAATGGTTTCCAAAATTAGAATGCAACGTCCTGCGTCACCTTGCAAATGAGCTGGAGTGGAAAAGTAAACAGATCACAAACACTAAACTTTAAAAATATAAATAGCATGCAAATTGAAGCAAATAAGATGTCCAGTGGAGGGAAAAAAAAAACAAAAACAACCAACTTCATTTTAACTGAATGTCCAAAATATTGTTTTGTACAAGACACCACTCGTAAGAGTAAAACTGGATCTGATTGATTGTCTTAGTCAATTCATGAAACCTTCCTTCACCGAGTGTGGTTAAGCAAGTGAATGTCCTTTCCTCGCAGCAGACGGAGGAAGGTCGCTGGGGCAGGGAAGGGGAGGACTGGAGCAGTCAGACCTTGCGCAGCATCACTAAAGCAACCCTGAAACTGCATACACAGGGGTGGGCTCTCCACATGTGTCCTGACACGGTATTGCATGCTGGGTGGCAGGTAAACCTAAACAAAAGGTTTAAAAATCAAGGTTGATAAACATTTGATTTTGCACAGTATGAAGTGAATGAAATTCTTTACACACCGATAGCACATTGTAGCTCAAGAATTATTCCAAAATGAATGAGTGTACATTGATCGAATGATGATCTCCTCATCCTTCTCACTAAAATATATTTTCATCAAATGTTGCTGCTTCCATTCAAAACATGAGTGAAGAGTAAAATTTTGTGCTGCACCACTGTGCTATATAACCCCTACGAACTAATCTTTTCCTGAAAATTATATGAGTCTGAGCAGGAGATGAAGAGAAAGAAAACATAAAGCTTCTATACATCTCATTTTCTTTAAACTAGCTTCACATCTTCTTGAAAATACAATCTACATATTGAAATAAAGGAACCATCTTAATGAGTACATTACAATAACTCCTACCATCAATCTCCATTTACAGTCTCCATTTTTTGCCATCCATATGGCAAAAAACTGGTAATCTGAACAGAAAGAAGGTCCCCAAGAATTCCTGAAGTATTCTCAGGCTATTCAGCCCAGTAAATTTACATCTATGCACATACTCATATCCCATTTTAGAGATAATATTCATTATGCTCATCAAAAGTATTCAGTCTTATTTCTATGTTAGAAGTACAGATGCTTATTTATAGCTCAATTAAAATAATAATAATAATAATAAAATCCAATAACTTTAAATTGCTATGACCTGTCAATCTCAGAGGTAGTCTGCGAGTACTGAAAATGCCGGTGCCAAAACCTTTCAGAAACACCAGTAATTCACAATCTGCTAGTTTGGTAACCTGCTTTGCAGCCATGCTGGAGTTTTCCTTCATACCTTCCACAAGCGCTTCTTCCTTGTTATCCCCTGATGTATCTCTGTGTAAACCAAGGGTATGACTAACCAGGCGCACAGGTGGCTTGTGAGGGTTCGTTAATAAAAAAACCCTTATATTTGTAAAATGCTGAACATTCTCAGTATGCCTATAAATCTTCACATGCATACAAATGCAGTTATTTTAAAATTTGAAGCTACGTGCATGAAAATTACAGGCTATAAGATAAGATTGTCTAAGAAAGGCATATGGAGCATGTTGCAATTTGAGACTCGTTGAAGGCCTGGAGATGAGAGCCAGGCGCGGGTAGTCTGGCTGCACAAATTCTTGAGGTTGGGGCGGTGGCTCATTAGCGTCATTTTATGGCCATCCAAAGTTGATGAGGGATTTAGTCATAAATTATTTCTCTTTTATTTTAATGTTATTTCGTGAAAACCAACTATTACATTATGCTTGATTAGGGTGCTAGTTTGCATTTTAATCTGTTTAAATCATTTTGAACACTATGATTAAGAGAAGGAAATAAAGAGTGTAGATCCGGACAGGCACAATCTTATCATATATACCCTTAGCTGAAGCAAGTCTGGGATCCCAGGCTGAAGTCGTGCTCATATGAAGCATCCCCAGAGTAAGAAAGATCTCACTGTCCTGAGGCACCAAATACTTCCACTGGCCCCTCTCCCCTGCACTGTAGCTCAGACTATGATAGGCAATTCCCTGGGATACGCAACCGTGTGCAGGAGCAGCTGGATGACGGAGGACACAGCTGACTGCAGCCAAGGCAAAGCCCTGCGCGGTTTTACTGCAGAAACACACAGGAGGGAGAGTATATGTGGGGGTGGTGGGGAGAGGAAATTGTGAAAGCTATTCAGAGGCATTGCCAGTGCAGGCTATTTTTATATCCTTCTCAGCCCTGAAACAAGTAATATATTGCTTCATGTGTGTTCAATGTTCACAAAACCAGGAAGACCTGAAAGCCAGCCCTGAAAGAGGGAAATCTGTCTTGAGCAGAAGCTAGCAGTAATGAAAGACATGCCCAGAAAACGCATGAAGGATTTCTTTAAAGAAAGCAGAGAGCAGCAGCCTCCAAGACAGAATGGGTGGGTTTGCCTTCACACAGAGTCTCCTTTAGCTGGGGCAAGCAGCAGAGCCATTCGATGAAGAAGTAACCAGAGGGACTGCTCAAGAGGGACTTGTGTGTGATGAGGTGGCTGATTACCTTTATTTGATACAACTTGACAAATCATTTCACATGCACATGGCTACAGGGAATCCTTTCCAACAAATAAAATGGAAATTCACCTTTTCTGGAAAATATCACATGCAATCCCTGATCCCAGTTTAGCCCTGTATGCCCCATCACCTGCTTAAGTATCTATTCTGGCTGGATTCACAAGAAATGGGCAAACTCCAGTTTAATTCACAGGCAGTAAGTTTGGATGAACACTGTTCTGCTACCTAAGCAGTAAATGGGAAGAGCTCCTGGTAATTCAGGATGATAAAAGCATACACCTAGGAGAAGCTAGGCGGGGAAACCAGCTTTCACTGCACACAACCAGTAAATGGACTGGTAGGGGCTTACAGCATCATAAGAAAGTTTTTCAGTTTTTTGTTTTGACAGCCTACACGGCTCTGTACCTATGTACCAATCCAGAACCAACTTAAATGAAGTCTTTTTTCAGAAACAGGATGAAGTTATAGTTATCAGAAGAAACAGAGATTGCTTCACAGGGGCTCTGTACCAGTACAACACTGTAGGATAAAGCTGCAGTTTGTTTTCTAAAACAATGTTTAGACTGTTACCATTGCTACTAACCTCAGTATGCACCAGCTTAAATAGCATAAGGATGCCTTGACCTACTACTAACTTGCTTGCTTGGGAATGTACCAGAAGGTTACAATCAGGTTCACAGTAGACTGATAAAGTACTACTGGCATTACAGAGGACCTCAGAGCAAAACTGGGCACGTCAGACTCCCAGTTTAAACCCAAAACGAGCTACTAGTTCACCTTCTCTGTACAAAAAAAATCAAGAAGGGGCAGCTGAAGGAGTGCAATAACAGCAAGACGCAGCCACCACCTGAGTGGGTTGTAATGCTCACGCCTACCGTAGGTCTCTGGGAGTTGCCCAAGGGAAGGCCTGTCCAACTGGCACACGTGGGGGGCTCTGGCCGCATGCTGAGGCTGCCTCCAGGGGAGCAGAGAGCTGAGGATCCAGCATTAGAGCTAGCGGGAAAACCTGGACAATCCATGCACTGCTTTTCTGAGCCAAGACAGAATAAAGTCCTTGCTTAATCACAACAGTCAAAACAATGAACCAGAACAAGTAAACAGGATTGTTAATTTGTCTTTGACTTCATTGAACGGCCACTGTAAATAATAGGAACTCAAATGATGCTCCACGTAGCTAATCAATTGTCTCTTGTTGAGCAACTGAGATTGAGGAACTGGTGGAAATATGTATGTATTTCATTCCTGCTTGAGTAATGCTTGGCTTGTGGAAGACTCCTGCCAAACTGTACTGTACATAGTCTAAAATTTGTCTGTTCCATCAAATCTGAGCATGAACAATGGGAGCTCAAACCTCTGGGTGGATGGAAGTTATGATCTATGGCTCAGAACAGACAATAGGTCTGTGACATACCAGTTATTTTCTCACTGGATCCACAGCAAGTTTTCCCTAGCTCACTGTTGCTAAGTAGGTAATCAAGATGTAGCCAAAAAGAGTTAAATGATTCTATAGCTCATAATTACTGGCTAAAATGTGTTTTAAGTGACCTGGCTATTTGNCCTTACCGTAACTCCCAATTACCTCAACTTGCAGAAGGTTGATCCATATGGTGAACACAAGACTGCAGGCAAGCATGCCTCGAATGAATTCTCAGTGTGGAAGGGTGGAATAAGCCATATGTTTTCACAAATGAGGGGTGACTCTCTAACGCCTGAGTGATGAAGCAGATCCAAGAGTAAGTTATGCATGATCCTCTCCGATGAGTGAAGAGTAATGTTTTATTCAGTGCCTCATGCTGTGAGCTATATTTATACCAAATGCATCTCTTTGTACATTTTAAAATGTTATCTATTAAGAGGATATTGCAACTGCAACATAGAACTATGTGCACCGTCATTTAAAACCCAAGAGCTATGGGAGGGCTACATACAGCATAGACACCATCCAGCTGTGAAGTTACTTGTCCAGGTGACTTAGAAAGGCCAAAGACCTTAAAATCCAGCTAGCAAACTGCCTTGGAGAAAACCTACGCACAAGGTATGAAACCTCTGAAATTGTCTGACTAGATGAAAACACAACTAGCATTTTGTTTTCCGTTCTTTGTTATGGTAACAATCTGATAACACAATGTTTGAGGCTTTTAAAAAAATACATATTAAAATCACAGCTTCTGGAATCCTTGGATTATGTTAGTACCTTACTTTTTTCTTCTTTTGCTTAAAAGAGAAAATTAGACATCAAACCAAAATTATCATTCTTTTAATCTCAGAATCATTGCGGAGAATTTCTAAGCCGGCGGTAACGGAGAAGGCTGCTCAGGTTGAGTGGTGGGAGGGAGACAGCCCTTCGCTCGCCCCACAGCCACCAGGAGCAGCATCCCTGAGGATCGCATCCTGCAGAGGGGGCCGACCCCCGGGAGCAGCCCCTCTGCCTCCAGAGGCAGCTCGCAGCAGAGAGGAGATGCAGCCAAACAGCCGTGCTTTTGCAGAAAGACTATATTTCAGATGGAAAGAGAATAATGGTAAAAACAAAAGCAAAGATCATTCTGACTGAAAATCCATAGCTACTCTTAAACATAATAACTACAATCACATTTATTGACCAAGTTGCAGAGTTAGAGCCCATAGGCAAGATCATCGGCTAAGATGAATCGCCATAGCACCATTAACTTTACCACTCTGTGCTTGATCTCACCCACTGTGCTCCCAGAACAACCATGGTATTTTTTTTTCCACTTTTATTGTACAAAAACGCCACCAATTTTTGAAAGTACATTTGCTGTACAGCTTACATTTCACTTATTTTACACCTCACTGTAATTCATTCCCCAGCTTATTCTGTGTCTAAACATCTGCAGCAATGCAGTCTCCCAGTATCCCGCTTATGAAATTCATGAACTGAAAAGACCATAGGAAAAATTTTGAAGCTCTCTCTTGACCTTTTAATCAGTTGTTACCTTCTGCAAGGGAATTTCTCAAAGCTCAGCTGCTCTGAATTCTTGCCTGTCTCATGTAATGAGCAGATGTGGCAAAGTAAGGATTTGTAACATGATGAAAGTTACGATGACAGGTCTTTCTCTGCCAGATTTTTATGTTTTTACAGGCTAACACTGAACTGCAGCACTTTTTTTTTTAATTCAGCTTCTGACAAGAACACATAAAAAGNTAATCAAGATGTAGCCAAAAAGAGTTAAATGACTCTATAGTTCATAATTACTGGCTAAAATGTGTTTTAAGTGACCTGGCTATTTGCCTGGTCCGTGATTTTTTTTCCCTGAGATTCAGTCCATCAAGCTGTGACGAAGCCAAGAGTTAGAAGAGATGTCCTCTGATTTTAGCAGAGGAGGAGGAACGNATTTTGTTTTCCGTTCTTTGTTATGGTAACAATCTGATAACACAATGTTTGAGGCTTTTAAAAAAATACATATTAAAATCACAGCTTCTGGAATCCTTGGATTATGTTAGTACCTTACTTTTTTCTTCTTTTGCTTAAAAGAGAAAATTAGACATCAAACCAAAATTATCATTCTTTTAATCTCAGAATCATTGCGGAGAATTTCTAAGCCTGCGGTAACGGAGAAGGCTGCTCAGGTTGAGTGGTGGGAGGGAGACAGCCCTTCGCTCGCCCCACAGCCACCAGGAGCAGCATCCCTGAGGATCGCATCCTGCAGAGGGGGCCGACCCCCGGGAGCAGCCCCTCTGCCTCCAGAGGCAGCTCGCAGCAGAGAGGAGATGCAGCCAAACAGCCGTGCTTTTGCAGAAAGACTATATTTCAGATGGAAAGAGAATAATGGTAAAAACAAAAGCAAAGATCATTCTGACTGAAAATCCATAGCTACTCTTAAACATAATAACTACAATCACATTTATTGACCAAGTTGCAGAGTTAGAGCCCATAGGCAAGATCATCGGCTAAGATGAATCGCCATAGCACCATTAACTTTACCACTCTGTGCTTGATCTCACCCACTGTGCTCCCAGAACAACCATGGTATTTTTTTTTCCACTTTTATTGTACAAAAACGCCACCAATTTTTGAAAGTACATTTGCTGTACAGCTTACATTTCACTTATTTTACACCTCACTGTAATTCATTCCCCAGCTTATTCTGTGTCTAAACATCTGCAGCAATGCAGTCTCCCAGTATCCCGCTTATGAAATTCATGAACTGAAAAGACCATAGGAAAAATTTTGAAGCTCTCTCTTGACCTTTTAATCAGTTGTTACCTTCTGCAAGGGAATTTCTCAAAGCTCAGCTGCTCTGAATTCTTGCCTGTCTCATGTAATGAGCAGATGTGGCAAAGTAAGGATTTGTAACATGATGAAAGTTACGATGACAGGTCTTTCTCTGCCAGATTTTTATGTTTTTACAGGCTAACACTGAACTGCAGCACTTTTTTTTTTAATTCAGCTTCTGACAAGAACACATAAAAAGCGTATCAAAGGCAACAATAAATTCACTAAAATGCTTCTCTCGATTCAAACAGATCTGCACTTTACAGGACCGCGCAGATCATAGTCAGTTTGAATTTACTTATAAATATCAACCCCAAAATCTCAGGACTCACAGCGCCCTGCATGTCCCTCCTACCGCCTAAAAATAACCCCATGTGTTAGTGAGGGGAATCGAGATGGTGATATGTAGGAATATTTAACTGGCAGAAGAAGGGAAAACCAAGCCCAAAGCCAAAGACAATGATAAAAGGAAAACAGTCCTCTCTCTCCCCTGGGCAGTAAAGCAATTACGAGCGAGAGAGCTGCTCCGTGGTTATTATTGCAGGCTGAAGTGGTAGCATTCTCCATGATTATCACAAATGCCTCCACTGGGAGGAGGGAAGTGGGAGGATTTACCAAGCAGCAAACCCTCGATTTCCCTCCCCCTATTCCCAGCGATTCCTGCTGAACAGAGCTCTGATAACAGAGAGGTGTGGCCTTAGAAAGCTCCAGCAGATTTACACCCATCTCCTAGCAGAGCCAGACCAGGATAGAGCAGCCATGGGGACCGCAGCATTCATCGTCACTGTGCCAGGCTCACCCAGAGCTACTGAGGACCTACCAGGGTCCCACAAAGCCTCTGGCTGAAAGCTGGGGCCTCTTGGTATCCTTTCTAGTATTTTTACACAGGGCCTTTTATCCCTTTTGCTTTGTTTCAAGTCAATTTGAAAAAAATAAATTATGAAATGAAAATGCAGAGTTATTTTTTTCTCAAAAGAAGTCAAAATGCTTCATCTTAGTGTCAACATTTCCCAGTGTTGTTACACAACTGAAACTTTGCTCAAAATATTTTGATGATAACAAGACAAAAAAAATGTAAGAGGGAAATAAAGCATGTTGATAACATCTCTCTGGAGAAAGAAAAAAAAAGTTTTTGAAAAAAAAATTGGAGTTTCTGATTATCTGCAAAATTAACCAATGGTGCTGACACCTACCAGATCCCCCAGACAAATAGGCTGATAACTTCAAGGCTGGTCCCCACCTGAAATGGGCTGATAACTGTGTCAGGCTATTAGGGGTGCACCTGCACAATGCCTTGCAGGCTGACACAAACTTCTTCGGCCAGCGTGCCAAACAAAAAGTAATCCAAAAAAGCAATATAGGAGATAGTTTGGCAGGACGCTGAGCCCAAGCTGATATACTTCCCCGCCTGGGCCACGTATGAGGTCAAGGCTGGCCCCACACCACCATCACGTCACAACTGCTGCCCCACGAGGGCGAGGGCGCAGATAACCCATGAACGCCTGCTTTGCTTAACACTCCAGAAACATACTTCTAAATGCCTACAATGTAATTAGACGAACAATAAGGCCCACAAAGTTTAAAATACGTCATCATCCCTAGGACTACTTCCTCTAGGAGTGAAGTGTATTATTAGTGGGACAGAAGGGGAAATGGTCTGCATTGTCTAAGCAGTACCTGGTCCATTAAGGGAAAATCTGCCTACTGGCCTGCTGCTTTAGTATTTTCCTGGCTAAACCAACATATGGTTCATTATTATTTTGCATTACGATAGCCCCTAAGGAACCCAGCTATATCAGGGCCCCAGCCTGCTAAGCACTTGTACAAACACAGGAAAAGAGCCCCTCCTCTGAAGAGCTTGCTGTCTAAACAGAGGAGACAGACAAAGGGCTGAGATGCTGTGTGAGGGTGTGCAAAACTCATCTTACATGACGGGGGTTTTTTTCCCCCCTTCACTTGTTTTTTCACTTCGGGGGGAAAAAAAGGATTTTATTTTTAAAGGGAAAAAGGAAAATGAAGGGAGGGACATAAAAAAGGCGGAGGGGTTGAATGGACAGCATGAAAAGCAGGGACAGGGAGGTTAATGAGAAGAAAGTGAGATGAATAAATACAGACAATTTTTATATCTCCAAGAGGAAACGGAACATCTTTTCAGCACAGGTGCAGCAGATAAGACAGAGTAACGGGTTCATACTGCAGGAAAAACATTAGGTATTTCAGAAAAAAGTTTCACAGAAGCAAGAGTAGGCAAACCCAGGCAAAGACTGCTGGGAAAGCTGGAGAGACACCAATATTGGAAGACCTCAAAAATACATTGAACATTTATCAGGAATGAGCTAGACAGAAGTGACTCTGCCTGGGGCTGGATGCTGAGCTCCCTGCCCTTGCAGTCACTCCCCCATTCCTGTTGTTCCCAGAGCATCACCTCTTTCACATAGTTTTGGGATAGGAGCGGTGCTCTGCCATGGGGGCAGTAGGTAATAAATGAGCAAGTTTAAGCTCACTCAGAAACACAATCAGAAATGAAACCACCTCCTTCCCCATGTTCTCATTCATTTTTGTACTTATATTTCACCAGACATCTGCTATCTTGAGACATCCTTAAAAAGGGATCATATACACAATGAAGTATGTCCAAAAGGGGAAAAGAAAGCCCGGCCTTTTCAACTTCATATAAAAAGCTGAGCAGTTGCTAAAGTCTGAATGGTATTTCCCAGGAAATGTTAAAGATGCCACAAATCCACCTTATATCCTACAGCTCATGAGCATGGAGAGACAGCTCTCCAGAGGGCTGGACAGGAAGAAGGAATAGCAGATGACAGCCGTGCCAGCCAAAAGGAAAGCCTTTCCTAATTCCTTGAAACAGATGCATGACACATTAGGTAGGGCTGATGTCCTATGCAATCCTCTTGATTTGTGAAGGGTCCCTTTCTACCTCTTCAGTGAGGACAAAGTGAGCACTTAAGATAACCAGGAGCTGGGAACACTCAGAGTTTATGAGTTGGGGGGGGGAACCATCAACAACCGATGAGCATGCAAGTGTCTTCCTTGTCTTGTGAAGCATCAGTGACATCTAACAGCAGGAGACAGCCCATCTGCTACATCATGTTCTCTGCTTCTCCTGCACAAGATGATCTTTTACTTTACTCCAGAAAAAGAACAGTGATGCCTTCTCCCTGGCTCACATTCTGGATGATCCAAAAATACCCTGCCAACTCCCTCTGCCCTCTACTGTTGAAGGGGACAGACCAAGTGACTCAGAGACAAAAATGCAGAGCAGTATCCACTTACCCACCGCTCCTCACAGTCACAAACACGTGCAAATTTAAGTAAGGTCCTACAGGGCACGGGTGATGATGCACTGCATGCATTTGAGGCTTGCAAAAGATAATGCCATGTTTCTGCATTGCTACTGACTTTCTAGCAGGAGACCTGCACCTGTAAAATGTGTTCATCTGAAATACCTTTATATTCCTGCAACGCTCTATTTTGACCGTAGAATATGTTCCTTCTCCCCTCCTTTGAAAACCTGTTGAGAAAGAGACCATTATCCTCAGCGGGGAAAAGGCTAGTATGAAGCCTTTTCTAGTCTTTAGTAGGAGTCTTCCCACAGTCAGGATGTGTTTATTTCTGCAGAAAACTGAAGTGAAGAGCCCTCTGTATCTGCTTTCAGCATCACGGATGCTATTGTTAACAGAGCAGCACTTGGAACGAGTGAAGTGCTCCAGAAGTGCTTATCTTTATGACCTGTCTCTAGCAGAGAAATGAGCTCATTATTGTTATCTTAAAATATTATTACATTAAAACATAATAATATTGTTTCATTGGTTATATCCCAAGAACTTTGGTGTCACTCAGCGTGGCGGGGTCCTCATCTGGTTGTTCCAAACACCTAGAAAAAGGCAGGTCACGTTTTACTGACTCCAGTTGAATTTCAGAATTGCAGAGCTCTCGTGGTTCAGCTGCTTCTGCAGCCTGAAGGATGCATTCGCAGAGATCCTCTCTACCAAACCCAGCTTTCCCCCCTCCATCACCTCCTCCGGCCCCACCACAGTAATTAGCCTCAATATTTAAAGAGAAGGGGGGAAAAAAACCAAAACAAAACAGCAAACTAACACTCAAAAGCATATAACCTGGAACCCTTATCCTGAATATTTTTCCTTCACCGGCTCACCTGCCTGCAGGGAATTCAGCTACATTGCTAGACTGAAAAACCCCAAAGCCGTCCTTGAAATGAATGGCTCCATTCATCTAAGTGGGAGTGTGTTCTGGTTTTATTACCTTACCCCGTATTTCTACCACAGAATCACAGGGCAAGTAAGTAAAATAACCTGTTCTCAACTGTGGCTGCCTGGTTATATCCTCCTATTACATTAATTTTTGTTTTTCTAGGATTAATTCGGTGCACTAGGAAAGGATAACATCCCCCACCTCCCCATGAAAACACAGTTTTCAAATAACTTCTGAATGATTTAGTGTCACTCAGCCCATCGAATTTCTGTCTCAGCAATTAAAAGGAAAACCAAGAGAATTAATTAATAAACTGAGAGGGGAAAAGAAGTCTTCTAAAACAACCATTATGAAAGCTCACTATAAGCAACAGCAGCCTTTCCATCACCTTGAATCAGAGCCAAACTGCAGTCATTTATTTCAAATAAAATAGAACTGTTAAAGCGTAACCCAAAACAACCCACAAGAGCATTCATGCAAATGAGGGCTGGTCTCCCCAACCTTTTCATCATCCTTTTACAAGGTTTTCGGGAGCGCGTCTCTGGGAAGGCCCCTTCCCAAAACCGCTCTGCAAGAAAAAACCAACATCTCAGACATGTCAGTGCGAGACTGCGCCCACGCTCCAACGCTGCCGCTCCAACAGACGCCTCGGCGTGGGCACCGTCCCGAGCCCCCGGAGCTCCAGGCATCCCGGACCGGGGCTGGCCCGTGCCAGCTGCCGGGAGCGGGGCTGGGGTGGTGCACCCAAGGGTGCTCCCACCAGAGCATCCCCAGGGCGGCACCCCCAGGGCGCAATGCCGGCCCCTCCCGCACACGGAAACAATCAGTCTCATCATTTTGGCCTGATATGCAAATCTGCAAGCTCTGTAGCAGATAAATATACCTTATAGACTAAATCATTATCTAACTGCCTTTTTTCTTCCCCCTGTTTTTTTTCTTCTAGTCGAGCCAAGCAATTATTTTTAAACCCTGCTACGAGGAATAATAGCGGACTTCACAGGGCTGGCTGGGAACGGCCCATAATGCTTGGGGAAAGTCCAGGCTGAAATGCTCTGTGATTTAATGACATGTTACATGGGGAGAAAAACGTATTTGGCAGGAAATACCATTAAAAGAGGTAAGAAATAAAATGCTGTACCGTAAAATGCTTATAAGAGGGGGAAAAAAAAAAAACCTGACTATTCAATTTTCAGAAGATTTCAGAGCTTGTGTGTCTGGCCTATGATGAGTAAACTAAAGAAAACTATCCTGGTTTGGGATAGAGCTGAAGATGACCTTGCAGGACCTTTTTTGTTCTGAGACAAACTAAGGAAGGTAAAACAGGTGCCATTGTTAAGAAAGGGATATTCAGCCCTAGGATGATTATGATTCTTCAAGCTGTAGAAATGCAGTCAGAAAAATCTGCAGCAGCTTTAACTTCTATTAATAGTACAGAAGCATGTTCTGGCATTAAAATAATGAGGAATGCTAATTCCAGATCCCTTTTGATCCCGTCTCACTCTCTCTTTTCTCTTTTTTTAAATGACATTTCTATTCTTTTTATTTTAATGTATCTGATTATTCTGGAGATAATTATTCATAAATAGTTTCCAGTAAAACCTGTTTAATAACCCATTTTCATTTAGCATCCCCAAGCAACACAAGATTTCTAATTACTTACATCTATAGTCACCTCTCAAAGATGACAGCGACCTCCCAGAAACAATCCCATTACAAATGTGCTCGCTGGATTCCTGAGTTTATAAGTCACAGTCTGCCTATTCTATACGTACGGTTTCTACAGAACCCATTTGGTGGCTATAAGCCATATAGCACTGACATTTCCAAAGCGGTCTCATTAGATACCGCTTTCCTGACTATCCTTAACGGAGAATCTTGCAGCTGGAAAATTCAATTTCTTTTAAAATCCTAGCTGGGTAATTGCTCCTTTTTTAAAAAAAAAAACAGATAGTAGGTATTTTGCCTCCAAGTGGAAAGGTTACATAAACAGATACTGCAGCACTAAGAGCTCATTCAAACAATTAAACAAGTCTTGATCAGCCATTCACATATCAATAGACCTATGAAACAGAACAGTGCTGTGATGTGTCCCCAGTGGCTCCTATAAAACATGAGCTTGAGACCCCCACTGCAGCCAGCACCCTATAAACCAAGAGAAGACAGAAGTTTCAGCCCCAGAAAGCTCTCAATCCACATTAGGAAAGATGTAACAGACATCAATGTATCTCATAAGTCATCCTGAGCTGCACTATTGCCTGTCTTTACAGTACAGTGGGCACTGGTCCGTGTGTAGGGTGCTTACGCGCTGCCAGAAAATTGGCAAAGTTTTTAAAAAAAAAAAAAAGAAAGAAAAAAAAAGGCAAAAATACAAATAAAGGAAAAATTAAATACCTATCAAATAAGGAAGAGGTAGCAAAAAGAAAAAAAAGAAAATGCACCAGTAAATCTGGTTTCATTTGTTTGGAGAGGTAGTCCTGGGTGATCTGGCTACTAGCTGCGTGTGATTTAATTAAGTAAATAGGAATTGTTAATGGGAATTCCTTTCCAGTGTTGCCTTTCCAAAGAGGAAAAATAGAAGATGACAGCCAAACACCTGCCAGCCAACGCAAGGAGGGAGCCACCGCTCACTTGCATGGCTGTTCCCTTCTCATCACGGCGTTATCAAAGCAGCAAGCACGGTGCCGGCTGGTGCACAGCTCCTCTCCTCAGGCACTTATCAATGTCAATCTTCATCTGCCTGACTGTGACCACAGATAATGAATGCTAATGGAAGAGCATGTGTTCCCGTGTCAAGTATGGCATGTCTCATTTTGTGACTCGGGCTGGAAGTATTATTGATACAGCACGCCGGTGTAAACATCAGCTACCAGCAGACAGGTAAATAATGACAAGAAATTCCTCTACTTTAAGGAGCTCGCAACACAAAGGTACTCCAGGTATGACAACAAGAAGAGAATGACAGTGCCTGATAGCCACAGCATTTCGGGAGGTGGTGGGGAGCCCTTCTGGAAGCAGCAAGGTAGGAAGTTCAATACAGCATCATCCCATGTAGACAAAGGGGCTGGAGGAGACCAGGGAGCCAAAGAGTTTAAAAAAGCAGCATGAACAGCACAAAGGGATTGCTGAAGAGATGACAAGGTGAGAGAAAACATTGCTGCCCAAATTCAAGGGCAAAGATAATAAAGAACAGGTTGTCCTGATTGTCTCTTATTCACCATGTGCTTGGCACCATCCCTTGGGCAGACAGGGGCAGCTTCACGTTCACTAAAAACACAGAGAATAACCAGCTGTGGTGAAGGTAGGTGCCGCTCGGGATGTGTCTCCTAGTAGCTGCTTCCCTAGAGAGATGAAAGAAGTCTCCTGCTTGACTCAGCAAAGGCCTGCTTGTCTCCACGTGGAAATAAGGTCCGCTGCTCTCCACGTGGGCGAGAGCCTGACTGAACTGGTTTCCAAGGCACCTCAGCTTTACTGGAAGAGGCTGCAGGAGGGGATCCAGCAATAAGTATTTACTAGAAGGAATTTCAAAAGCTTAATGTGGAAGAGAAGATAGCACCATTGGGAATAATCAGTGTATGAGACTCACTGGTACCTGGCAGCCAAAGTCCCAGTCTTTACCCTGGCTCACCAGCACAGAGCTGCCAGAGACCAAAGCTGTGCTCAGCAAGGACCAGTCCCAAACCCAGCCCGGCAGGCTCTAACGGAGAGCAATTCAGCACACTGCGACTCAGTAAAATACATACCACACACGTCCTGCACAGCGCAATCAGATGCCCACTTTTCACGTCCATCTGACAGCCGGAGCGAGGACTCCCCTGCGAGACACAGACTCTGTATCTCTGAGCACCAGGCTGGCACCACGCAGGGCTTTACTAAGCACACACTCAGTCTCTCTGGGTGTATTTCAAATGCCAGACTATACACAGTGTAAGACTGAAGGCTCTAAATGAAGGTTAGTCATTGCAATTCTTGGTTAGCAGGTACTGTAAGTAAAAGTGTGTTTCCAGCTTAGTGAAGCAAGTGCATATTGCTTTTAACTTACCCTCTGAAGTGCTGTCACCTGTCAAAGTCTCTTCACTAAGTCGTGATACCACACATCAGAAGCATTGCAGATGCAGACACACTGCCTCATGGCAAGGAGTTGACATTTATTTCTTGGTGAGGACCCACAGCCTCTGCTGCTGCCAGAAGAATCAGTACAGCATCTCTTTGAGGAAAAAAAATCCTAGAAACAAGAATAAAGAGCAACTAAAAACCATGTCCTTAGAGGTATACTGCAGCCTGGGTAAAGGCATAAAGATCACGCTAAATCACCTTTGAACCCAGCTGAACCTGAGCAGCCTCCAGAGGAAGGAAGAAGAAAAGAGGGGAAGGAGAGAAAAAAACCCCAAAAATACACTCCACCCTACAACTACACCACCCACCCATCAAGCACTGGGGGGAATCTAATTCCTTTATAGGCTCGTTAGCAGGTTACCAGCTGAAGCACACCAAGCCACGGGGCTTCTAGTGATCACCGTCATCTGCCACACAGCCCCTTGGTATTCAGCTGCACAGAACAGCAATTAGAGTCAAGCACCAGCACTCTGTGATATTGAACGAATACTGAAAAGTAGCATAAACAGCTTTTTTATTCAGGACCACCAGGCTAAACTTGCCCGCTAGCTTGCAAGTCATTTTTAACTACATAATTGAGTCTGTTGAAGCAGATGCCACCTTCTAAGGAGCTATTTGACTGTCTGCTGGCTAGAGAAGCCAAAATTCAACACATCACCACTAACTCCTCTTTCCTTTAGCTCTGCCCTCACAGCCCAGGTGACAACAGGAAAAGTACCTGCCTTTATAAAGTATGTTGATCCATGCATAACTAGTAATAACTTAAACCAGGCTTACATCTGCACACTGTAACTCCCATAGATGTTATCAAAGCTAGTTTTAAACCAGCTCTGAAACCAATCATAATAACTTAACCCAAGTTAATCACCAAAGTTTTTATCTGGCCTTTTGAGTGGGTTTGGCAGCTGCAGTGAACTCACTGTCATAATATCTCTATTAAAGCCCATGAATATGTGTCTGAGACAATCGCTGAAGCACAGGCACAGCCCTTGGTTACACCAAAGTGACAGAGCAGGAGCTGGTCTCCGCTGTTCACCTTCATAGAAAACTAATGAAGATATCTCAATCCATCACAATTCATTAGCAGCCCAGGACAGTAACAGCTCTATTATTTTATTTTTACCAAACCTGGCAGGGATGATGTCTCTTTGTTCCATTTTTTGATGCGTCTGTATTTTCCCTCCCCTTTCCCTTCACCAGTTGTTCTTACAGGACGGATTTTGATGGAGCCCGTGCAGCATGGGGAACCAGCGGGCCTGTCAGTCTACACCGATGCTGCTAACAACATTATTTTGCCACTGAAATTTAAGTACTATACTTTAGAAATCGATGCTTTTTGTCTGGGGTTGAAGTAGCGGCCCTGAAGAGGGGCTTGTGCATCTGCAGCTGTGACCATGCGTTTTTACTGTATGAGCCACTCCAACAGAAGACATGACTTTCAGTGCAAAATTTGTCTTTCTGAAGTAATATTCACTTGCACGCTGTTAACCACCAGTATAGGGTGCTCAAAAAGGGCTTTTCAGGGACAAATTTTCATGCTTCTGGTAACAATCGTTATCACCCGCACTACTATTAATCGCATTGATTTCTGGCTCTGGTCTATATCTCTGCCTAAAGTACTATTTTTGTGAGTACAAGCTTTCAGGCATTCTTGCAGGCCAGCTAGCAGAATGGAGTGCTATTCAGTGAGAGCAAAGACACCAGATTTGGTTCAGATGCTGATATTTGAGATATGTGGCACCATTCCCAGAGGCATTACAAGAGATTCTCTGAGAAATGACAAGAGAAATGGATCCTCCCTTTTCTTCCTCTTCTGGTTTCTGATCCACTCTGAAGAAGCTAGAAAACACCTGTGGAAACAGGGCAATTGGGTTACTTGTCCTTTGCCTGTCAAAGAAATAAGGTTTGAGAAGTACTAAAAATGTAGTGAATTGCAGAGAGCTTTTGAATTTAAAAAAATAATAATAATTTGGTGCTTTTAACACTAGGACTTGTTCTTCCGCTGCCTTTTTGTGTGCTCTTCGCCTGCAGGACACTACTACCACAATCCATAGCAGTATGCACAAGGGCTAAGGGACCTGCACATACTGCAGCCCCTCTGGTTTTAAAAACCTGTAGCCATTTCTCTCTTTTCTTACCGCCCTTACCACACACGGCGGGCACTTCAGTGAGCTTTTCCACCTGAGCTTACAATAGCTAGAACCTGGCAACCCAGATAAATTTCTCTCAGCATAACCACTGGCTACAGACATTGTTAGTAATTTTTTTTTTATTTGTATTGCAACAGAATACATAGTGAATAGCATTGTACAGATACTTCAAATAATTTCGGTAAGAAGCAGGTTGCTACAAAAGGTGTCAATGAGCTTGTGACCGGTACGCGGCTGAAAGCAGGATGGCATTCGTTAGGGGTGATGCTCGGTGGTGTGGACTTGCAGGAACATCCTCATCAGCCTTCGAGGCTCAGAGATTGTCTCCCCCTGCGCAACCTCTGGCAAATTCTCCCTCCGTATTAGCGTATCAAAGCAGGTACCACCAACAAAATTAACAAAACGCAAAGAACGAAGGAGACACATTGAAAATTAATTGAGAAACCAGAAAATAAGCACACCTGCTAGCATTTCCAGTCGTGCGCACTTTCAGCTGAATGTAAGTAGCCCCGCAGAAGGCAAAATTGTGCTGGGCTGGTTTGGGCCTGACTCTGCCTTGGAGAGATTTTATCATTCCACAGGTGACAGAGCGAGTCTGTATAATTAATATCCCCCTGCACACAGAGGACTTGCTGCTGTTGCAGTTCTTAAAGGCTGTGTCTTCCACTCCCAGCCTGGATGGGTGTTCTTCACCCTATTGCACACTGCTGGGGGATGACGAGGGACGTGGCAGGGTTCAATTAGCCGGCTGCTTACCTCAAATGGCAGCCTGTGAACAGTTTAAATACATTAACCAATTTAATTCTGTAAATGTGCATAATATATTGGCAAACTAATAATCTAATTGCTACTTACTGTGTGTTCATGCTAGCAGTGATGGCTATCAAAATTCTAGGAACGTCAAAATGATGCTTATAGAGTTCTTCCAGAGTTTTTGTATCTTGATTTGCTGAAACCCCACTGCTTTCCATCCAAGACCAAGTTTATACAAATGATGTTACATCTCTGCTCTATCAAAGTAAGAAGTAGTGCTCTATTAGAGAATCCTCTATCATGTTAACATCTTTCTATCCCTACAGGCAAATAAATAATCTATTAATAAAGCATCTTCACGTTCAAAATCGAACTGTACTCTACACATTGTTTTTCTCTTAATTCAGTCCACATGAAAACCCCGAAAGGCCTATTCACCCCTGACAACGGTTTATGAAAGGATGAAAAAAAAATCTGCTGTATCAAAATAATTATATAAAACATTAGTCTCAGAAGAAAAGGCTGGAATCACAAAACCCATTCAGCTTTCAGATGTAATCATTTTAATATGAGGCTAGATTAAGCAACGTGATGTGAAAGGGGTTAAGTATAAATCCATATAGATGCCCAGAGTATTTACAGTGTGCATTAAATAAATCATTTCATGTGAAAGGACAGTTATTGTTACTGGAAAGGTTTCCTAATTCACTTTCAGATAAAAATAAAGAGGGCTGCATTTAGAAGCTTTGTACACTTTTTCCCTTCTGACAGCTTTCAAGTGGCAGCATATTATTTGGTCGCTGCTACATACAAAGTGTCTTAATTAAAGGTTGTCTAAAAATACAGAACATTTTCACAACCACATCTGCCATTAACTCTTCTGACATACTGGTGGCATTAAATACCAGAAAATTCTCCTCTCATTAAACCGCGTTCCTCTCCCTGCGCTCTGCCTCACGGCAATCCTAACAAATTTTAACAGCATGTCGCAGTGGGTACGCACCATCAGCAGGGAGGTCGGCACAGCCTGCTCTCCGGCACAGCGAAATGGCTGTTCTTCCACCAGATCCGGGCTCCGCTCCTCACACGGACACGGCAACCCCATGCCGTACCTGAAACTTGGGACATGGACACCGCCTGGCAGCTGTGGACCGTGTCCCAAAGTGGGGCACCTTGTCCTGAGCACTGCCCTCTGCTCGCGATCCCAGGGCTGCAGCAGGATTGTGAGCCCACCTCAGTCTGGCCAGGGTTTCACCGACAGCTTCTACCCTGCCCACAGCATCAGGCGGTGACCCACATCTGCTCCCAGCCAGCCCTGCCACCAACGCACCCCTCGGCTACGTGGAAGGGGAAGAGCTGTGGCCGCATCCCGACCCAGCTGGCTCAGGGGATGGGAGGCGTTGCGAGACCTCCCCACCTTGTAATAAGGATAAAACTGATGCCAAAGAGACCAAAGCAGAGGAAATCCAGGAGTTAGGATTTGGGGCTGGTGATTTGATACAGCTAGGTTATTTATCCCAAGGAGACTTAATGAGCAATGACATCACCGAGGTTATATTGTAAGAGAAAGATCAAACCACTTTACTTTTTTATACAAAGGAATCATTCCTCAGGCAGAAGTTAGGAAATCTGGTTTTCTTCAGTTATGTATTCTGTATGCACGGTGGAGGGCTGGATTCTCGGGTGTCTAATAATGCAGCTGAGCTAATTCTGCAGTATTTTCCCTAAAGGGAGCACTGATTTGTTTTCCCTCTGCTGGACTGCCTCTTCTTACAAAAGTTGGAGGACTGCAATATCCTCCAGTCCTTCATCTCACAGTCAAATTTGATTCGAAGCAGCCTTTCTCCACCAAGTCATGTCACAGGGGAGCAGCACTGGCATTGACCGGCAAAGGAAGAGCGTACACTTCATTTCCTCAAGAAGTTTGGCTAAAACAGGGCTAGGTCAACTCATTTAACATCACATACATTTAAACTAGAGGGAAATACATACTGCCCTCAGAATTCCTATGTCATTCTGACTACTTAGTCAAGCACTGTGGCTTCCTACACGCAAGCTGTATTTGCAATGATCTGCAGTAAGTACAGTTCATGGCTTAGGGAAGGGACCAACTCCCCAGTGAAACTTGGGAGTGCTCTTCCAAGTGCCATTCCTGTCCCCACATGCAATGCTGAACAAAGTGGACCAGAGATTTTTAATGCAGAAGACATTTCACTCCCTCCAGAGGCTCAGCTTCACTTGATGCCCACGGGCAGTGACTTTTTAGGCCAGAACTCTGCTGCTCTCTAGCAAATACTACACCCCTTAGACGCACTCGGTAGAACAGAGCTTAATATATTACACATCATGCAGGCAGTTTGTTGTTATTTAGGGTTTTCTGTTGGGTTTTTTTGTGGGTTGGTTCTTTTTCTCTTAAAACCTAGAATGCTTAAGCCACTTGTACTGATTTTTTCAAAGGTTAAAATACCTCTAGTGGATGTGTCCTAATGGAGCATTCGAGCTCAAAGAACGAGCTGTGTGACTCACCAGCTGTTAAGCAACCTTTAATGCACATGATTCTGAGGACTGCGAAGAATATAGCACTACAAAGTACCTAAGACTCCCTGGGAAGATCCTGGTAATAAAAACTACATTCTCACATTATTCCACCAGACAGATACGTCGATTGGTGGGATATCTGGAGTCTTTGGGGAAAAGGTGTTCCCACATAAGTGGAACATCAAACTAGATTCCTTTGTCATTCTGAAAGGGTTTTGAGGTAATTTATTCTTGTGTGAAAACTCACTGGAAAATTATTGTAAAGCTCACTTATGGTACAGACCTTCAGAGGCAGGACTTCTCTTCTCTGTGTTTGTAAAGCACCTGGCACAAGAACGCCCCAGCCCCAATCGGTGTATTTCAAGTATTTATGCAAAACCTGACCTCTGATGCCCTTATCAGGCATTTTCTTCACTCCCCATCTCCTCCTGAGAGACAACACTAATATGAATACAGAAATAAACTTTCATTTTTATTGGCAATAATTCAGAGTTTCAAGAAGTTGAACAATTCTGAAAAGCTCGACTGACGCAGAATTAACCCCTCCGTGGAATTACAGTAGAGAAGGTGAAATTCATACAAAGGACTCGTAAAATGCACGGAGGTGTGATTTGCAACACTGTATGTGTAAAGGCAGTCATGGCAAAGGGAAAGTTTCCACTGGAGAGAAAGAAGAGCCTGCGATCGAAGCCAAAAAGTGAGGAAGTGTTCATGGCAGTGAGTTTCAGCTTGGTGTGCCTGAATTGCAAATGCTTCGTGAAGATGCTCCAGGTCAAAACTGCCCCGATATATCACTGTTTAACCCGCTTGTTCAGAAACAGACATTTTGTGAAGAAAGTTCCACTCATGTCCTTCACCCCTTCACAAAGACTGCTTTCCCTATGGCTTCAACTGCGCGCCTTGTCTCCTAGAAGAGCAGCAGAACAGCGTAAGCGGGAGTATGTTATATCTGAGTTCATTACTTTGAAAAGTGGAGAAGGAAAGGAGAAATGCCTATACCTTCACATCTCCTTGCTCTGTTATTAATGTTTTTCAGCTGTTTTAAATTAAGATAAATGTCTGAAATACAATGGCATTATGTTTGAACTTCAGTCAGTTCAATATAAGTAGATTTTAAACAGGAAACTGATGGTCCTTTTGAATGTGAAACTCTGTATTAGAACCAAATGTAGCTCTTTAATCTCATTTGGTACGTATACTAAAGTCATTATTCCTTTATGAAACCTTTTCAAAGATTTATATATTCCATTGACTTGGACATATATGGCAACTGCTTTTTCTTTTAGGTTTAAAATTAAAACAGGAAAAAAATCTTCAGCACTCTCAGAACTGTTGTATTTCTTTCTTGGCACAGAAAGCTGTTAAATGAAGTCATTTTCTCCATTGTGCAGCAAAGCTACAGCTACTTGTATGTCAGTCAAAATATACTTTACCCAGCAAACTCATAGCTGCTTTGTTACTGCAAAACTGAGGTTAGCCTCATTGTTCCAGTCACACAGTCACCAGATACAACCCCTGAAAGGGAAAAATAAAGTGCATGCAAGTTGTTAACTAGATTCTCTTACTCATGCTGGAAGTCTAGCAATGGCAGTGGCATTGAGCGTGGAGTAACGTGGCTATCACAGCCTGAGCAGAGGGCTAGGGGAAGGTATTTCATCGCATCCGAGAGAGGAAAAGCTATGCAAGAATTTTAATATATTCAATGCCTGAAGTAGGTATTTGTAAAGGCTAAGGATTATTACATGAGAAGCAACAAGAATAAAGGCACTATCCACTCAGAATCCTGCCCTGATTTTCTAAGAAAACCGTAATGTCATAAATAAGCTAAATAAATATTCCTAGAGGTATAAAGTAAATCGAACAAAGAATACTTCATAATAAAATCCAGTGAAGAGAGAAACCTCACAGGCATATCGTTCGAATACTTGTTTCTGTCTCAGTTAACCGATTGTCTGTGTTACTATTACTGGAGCCTGCACAGACCTCAAGCAAGATCATATCACCGTCATGCTGGGTAACTGGTAAACAAAGAGAAGCCCTGCTCCAAAGGACGGACAACAGAAGGCGCAGCCATCGGTTGAAGCAGAAGCATTGCTCTCTCCATTTGACCAAACTAGAAAGGGAGACACGGAGGCGTTAAGTGACCTGCATAAAATTACAGATGATGGTTGTAGCAGATCTGGGACATGAAAGCAGATCTGCCCCAGCCCAGTTTAGTGCCTGCTCCAGAAACCACACTTTCACGTACAGCTCGCTTTTGTTTTACTCATGTGATTACATACAGCTTAAACTGAGCTATGGCCAAGTGGATTCCCAGCTCAGTCAGCTTATCTGGGAAGAACAGAAAGAAATGCCAAAAGCTGAACCATACAGAGAGTCCCTCCACCAACAGTCGGGTTTGGCTCAGAGAAGGTCCTTATACCTTCTGACGTTATACCTGGCCAGAGGAGGTCAGGCTCTTTCCTGGCACCACTCACAGTTAACTGGGGGGTTTTGAAGGAAAGGTGATTTCTAGAGACCAAGCGTGGGCAGCAAGGTTAGAAAGCTCCCAATGGGGAAGCCAGAGCAAGAAGGTTTGCACAGATGCCAGCACTGATCCGCTCCGACAAGAGGCAGGACGTGTGCTCTCCAGAGAGGGAAAGGAAAAGTTGCATTTCTCGCAAAGAAGCTGAAAGCACAACAGAACGGATTCTGATCTCTTACTTAAGCAACTTCCTTTCACTTTACACACAGCAGATAGTTTAAACATCAGTTTAAAAGCTTATCTGTAGATTAAAAGCCAAGTCAAAATTGTTCTTACAGAATTCACTTTTGTTTAGTATGGCTGGTGAATCCTCTTTCACAGAGGATAGTCCGCTGTTTCCTACGGTCGGGAGAGATCAACATAGTGTCTTTCAAAGAGGCAAATTCTGAAAACTTTACTGATGTCAAGCAGACTCCCAGAAACAGGCAGAACAGCTCCATTGGAGCAAGGTACTACTCAGCAGATGGGTGGAAGAAGCTGTCTCCTGTAATGACACAGCTGCTGTCATTAATGACCACCGTATGCTCCTGGGAGAAAAAGACGATCTGGAAGCCAATACCACCCTGTGCTATTAAAACACATGGCCAAGACCTGCTCTACCAATTCCTTGCCCTGCAGTTGTTTCTTGTGACATGAAGATGAAAGCAAGAGAAAGTGATCACCAGAAGTCCTCCCCAACTCTCCTCCAACCAGGAAAAAAGACTGGCACCTCCAAGGAGTTGCCATTTTTGCCACAATTTCCCCTTTTCCTCTACGGATTTGAACAAGAACAGCCTTATGACACAGACCTGAGTAATTTTTCCTAGGAAGAACTGTAAGGAATAATTTCTCCTGCAGTCAGTTTTTTCTTTTTTTAAAAAAAAAGACCCCAAAACACCAAACCCTGTGTTAAATATCTTTTAACAAATCCAGATATGGAACAGTTTGACCGAAGCTGCAGCAACAGAAGATCCTGAAGCCACCTGCTCGGTTACTCCTAGCGGTAATGAAGCCCGAACAGCGTGGAAAGAGCCTTTGGAGCAATTCTAGAACAGCAGCTTTCCCCATGGACTCTACCAGCCCACGGTGCAGCAGCCGTGACCATGGCAGCTCATGCTCACCTTCAGATCCCGGATGACAGAGCACCGAAGGGAGAAACCACAGAGAAACATGGCATCAGGGTCACACTCAGGAGCTTTAAAAATCCCGAACCATATTTCTAGCTTTTTTATTTGTTAAAAATTGTCTTTTATGCAGAAAGGAGACCTCTCCTGACACAAATACAAAAATAGGGGAAAAACGATGAAAATTAATGCTCTGGGTTTTTATCAGTGATATTTCTTTATTCCACAAAACACGTATTACCTCTTTTCTGATGACCAAATTTAAGAGCAGCCATTTATTACAAGGAAATTAGCCTTTCTATCCCTCTGCTACTTCACAATTGAACCCACTTAAAGATAGTTCTTGATTAAACACCATTTATCTATCATCTTTACTTTTAATGACTTTCCATTTTTGAGTGAATGAAGAATAACACATCAGGCTCAGCGTTCCCACGCGGGATATCCATTCCCTCAGCTCCGGACACCAGTTTAGGTACAATTCAAAGGATCAGAAATTGGTACCCAGGCACCCTGCAGAGCCAGGGGAGAGGGCAAGCACCAGCTCACAGTCATAATGGGGAAAAGCCCTTTCTCTCCACTCCTTGTGGGCATCCAGAGAAAAAGTTTTATTGGCATCCAGCCAAGGAAATCCTCTGCTCGAAGGGATTCCCTTACATTGCTAACTTACCATAGTGCCTACCAGGTTTCTTTTCAGCTCTCCCAGCTGCAGACAGAGCAAACCTATGCAAAATGTATAGTTCCCAGTATAGTTGTTCAGGCAGAAAACCTTCACCTGTTCTCATAAATCTTTCAGCAATCCATTTTGTTAAAGGGAGAAATTATATCTTACTAAGCTAAACTGATACCATGAGAAACACATCATAAATCTGAATTTATTTTTTTTTTTTACAATTTCTGCTAGTCAGAACAGAAAAAACAAACTGTGTTAAGGTAAAACTAAGTTATGGTAAAACATGGGCCAGCCTGGGACCTGTTTACAGCCATTGGTGTAGCTATACGGGCAGAAAACCTCTCTGGCTGGCAGGAAGGATGTTACTTGCTCACAGGGAAAGAAAAAGCACCTCTAGCCCAAACTACTAGAGGCTTCCTGATCTTAAGAAACCCCTTCAGTCCCAGCAGAGATTAAAATTATGGGACAGACTCTCTAATTGATGCTGCGCTCTAAAGAGTAGTGAGTCCCTAAATTCAAGACTCCCTCAGCTCTTCCCAGCCAGTTCCCAGGATGCTACACCTCCTCGCAGCAGGGATGCAGGACAGGTAGAACACAGGCTGGTGACAATGCTTCTCTTCGCAACCAGCAACTAGAGAGTCTCTTGGCCATCTTCACCCATCTAAAGTATGCCTGGTACTGGTTCCAGTCCTGAAGTGGGTGACCAGCCACAGTCAGACAAGTACCTTTCATGGACCAGGCCCTAGAAAGGCATCATTCAAGTGAGAGCAAATTACAGTAATGAAACCAGAGGCACGCTCTGGCCCTATAAGAAGCATGCCAGTCTCTTCCCACCCGGGCCCAGTCCACAAATGTTTGTGTGACCATCACTTTCCCATTTGCATTTGATTTATGTGGGACGTCCAGTTGTCTCGTTACCATGCGTATGTTGCCAGATTAATTACTAGTGGGGCAAATGCAGCTGAAACATAGAGGAGCAGGGTGGAGAGAAGGACAAAACAAACATGTAAGGCGGAGAAAGGAGGGGGGGAGAAGAAGTCTCTTTCAGAGCCAGAGGTTTCCAGAAGGATGCACAGAGGGGAGACAGAGCTGGCTGGAGGAAGCCTTCAATGCCCATTTGGAAATGAGCAGAGATTTTAACAGCTGGCTCTGGGGAATGCAACCAGATTTAATGTTAACTCAGATATTAACCTGCCATTTCAGCCGAGCTCATTCTTTTCTAGCTTGTTGTACATCTGCAGGTATCTTTTCAGAATTAACTTGCATACAGTTATGTAAAGGAACCCAACCCCAGACCAATCACTTCCCCACAATTAAGTCTCAAGTGCAATTTGAGGATTTCCACACGCAGCCGCAACCCCTCCACACCCCACGCAAGCCTTTACGGTACCTGCCAGCTGCCCCTGGACGTGCCGAGCTCCTGCTCTCCTCAGGCTGGGGTCACCAGGGGCTTTACGCCTTGGAAAACTGAACCTCAGGGAGCTGTGCTGGCAACCTGAGGAGAAGCTAAATCTGCTTTTATGGTATTACACAACGTTGTGACCACTGGATGGGAAACGCTGGGCCAATGCAAATTCACTTCGCAGACTTGTTTTAAATTTTTTACTGGGTTAACTCTGTACGGGAAGACTTCACGCCAGATCCGCTGCTAACCTTGTCTGGCTCACTGTCAGACGTTCCTCCCACAGCAGGCATAAAGCTAATCTGGAAACATAAAGCTGCATAAACTTTGCATCATTCATCCTGGCTAATTTGACAGAAGTGTGATTGCGCTGTGCCTCTTGATTCAGATCAAATTTATATTACCAGGTGATAACCTGCATTGTGAACAGCCCCTTATTAATGATCACGACACCTGTGAAAACGTACCTCTGCCGTGCTCCGGTGCTGCCTCGCATCCATTCTCTTCAAAATGCCTGGAGCATAATCACATTTTATGCTAAAAAACAAAACACACAAGCCCAACAAATAAAATCTACAGCATGGCAACGCCTGGTTTTGTGCCATCTAAAGCACCAATGGATCAGATAGGGAATTTCCCTTTAACTTCCAATAACCGGGCAGCTTTTAGAGGACAGTGCTGGTGGTTCTCAGTGCAGTCACTGCATTGCTGTGACTTCTCCAAGAAAGGCCCTTTCTCTACCTCTCCCCAACATTCGGCTTTTCCCTCTGTGCTGCTCCCTCAGCGTACCTTCATTTCCCCCCATTTTGCTACGTCTGTTCCATTTGTGCTTCTAAAGCCAGCCTCCCCCTTTCCCATTTGCATGCACAAGAGCGTCTCCAGACTGGTTTGTACTAACAGGTTTTCCCTCAAAATTAAACTATTTGAATTTAGGAGGTTTAGCAGCACCTGTCTAGATAGGTACCAGCAGAGGATCCGGGTGATTGCAAATGCTCATTTCCCTGAAATAAACCACATCTCACTGTGTGACCAGAATGTCTGGATTCAAAACCTTTATTCCACCTAGTTGCCTTCCCTGTCTTTTGCCTCTAAGTTTGTGCGCGTGAGTGCTCATCACACTCAAGTAGTTGCTTGTTTTGAGATAAGTCCATGCTTATCTGTGGCTTGGCCTTTTCTCTCTGGTGTTTTTTGCTGCTTCCCACTGAAATCTCTAATTCCCAGCTTTCTCTCAGCTGTTTACGTGATGCAGCAAAGGAGGAGAAATCCCTCCAGCCCCCTTTGCCCTCCACCCACACACTCCAGTCTGGTCTCTGAGGGCTGTAGGTATGTGTTATTTACATCTCCGTTCCTCCAGCAGAATATTTTAAAACGGAGGCAGCTTGGAGCCCACTCTTTAAATCATCTCCACCTTGCTCAGTCAAGGTTAGCAACAAAACTTTGCACAAGAGCAAAATTGTCACTTTGGGCCATCCTTTCACCCCTGGGCATCCCTACTGGGAAGCAGCTTTTTCCAAGGCTCCTCCCCAGTACACAACCCAAGTCACGCTTATTCTCCCTTGCCCCAGATAGGTCTGCAAGCACACTGTCATCTCCTGGACCAAGGGCCGAGACAGCCCGTGTGTCACCTCCCAGCCAGAACAGCGTGTACAACCAAGGTCCCTGCAGACCCTGCAGCACTAACCAGAGCATTAGGACAGCACTGGAGGGGGTCATTCCCAAACCCCAGAGCATCCTCCTCAATTTTGGCTTTCCTTCTTCCATTTCGCAGGGCGCTCTCACCTACGGGAGCGGGGGAATAGAGTTGCCAGACCGCTCCAGCCCTACCAGGCCAATAGGCCCTATTGTAACAGGTTGGTTTTATTGCTTTCCAAAATATTTTCATTTAAGAGGGTCATAAGCAGTAAAAGAAAAAAATAAGGCAGGTGTATAAATAATGCACAATAATACAAGCAATCATTGGAAATGGGCTAGTTTTTGTAAACATTCCCATAGCAATGGGAAAAAGTCAGGTAAATCAGGCAGGTCTGTAAATGGAGAAGTTTTGCAATATTTTGGGGAGTCGGTAAGGCAAAAAGAAAAGGCCGGGAGTCTTCAGTGTTAGCAGAAAATATAATTCAAAAAAGTAATCTGTATAGATAAATGGGTCAGAAACATTGTTTTCCAGGGATGAGCCCTGTACCAACACCATGGGTTTCCATACTGATATAAGAGAACAAAAAGAGCAAGGCAACATGAAAAAAACATGACTGATCATTTGCAAGTCTAGGCATATACCTAAAGATAGTGAAAAGGAAATGAATAAATAACTAAGCTTCTAATAAGTGCATCAGTGCAGGAGAGACCTGGCAGGGTCTGATGCAAAGAGGAGCCGCTGTGAGACAGCCCGGCTTCTGCACCAGGCCCCAAAAAATCCAGCAACGCCTTGAAACAAAATCTTGCATCCACCAGCAAAGCCAAAGCCAGACTCCAACTGCCTGAAAGGAAGGAGCAAGCGGGGGAAAGAAAGGGATAGAAAAGAATGTAAATAGCGGTGTATCACACTGAAGAGAGACAGAAAAGAATCTGGAGGAGCTTCTTCAAAGGGCACAAATCCCCTTTCTCTTCCAGCTCATGATATTATACACAGATAACTTGAATAGCCTTCACAACAGGAAAAGCATGTTTCTGACTGGAGACAACACGCATTCCCCGAGTTATCAGCCCCACAGAACATACCTGCTCCGTGAAGCCTTATGTGTGTGATCACACAGGCAAAGAAACCTTTACTTGCTGTCCAGGCAGCAAATGTACGTGGCAGGAAAATCCTGGATACACTGAGGTCGGAAAGAAAGCACACGTTGACTCGGGTAGTTTAGGATTCACCAGGATTTTAGATACTCTGAATGCTTCAGTGCATTGGGGGAAATCCTAGCTGTCCCTTTGCCCAATTCATCTGCTGCAGCTTGTCTGTCAACTGCCACGACCTGCGGTGAAAGGTAGGAGAGAGGTCGGATTAAAAAAAACAAACAAGGAACTTTCTACCCGAGTCTCTGACAAATAAAACTGTTACCTATGAAAACACTAAAATAAACAAATAAATACATTTTGCAATTACTACCTGATAGTAATGGTAATCCAAGCGGACAGGAGGTCTAAAAGCTAAACATCAATATAGAGACTCTGCTGGTAAATATTATTGAAAATAACACTAGTCAAGTAACTCCATAAGCCAGCATGCAAGATATGCTCATCTCGCACAAATTGTCACGCCGTTCTCCAGACACATCGAAGAGCATCTCTGGCCCAGTGTGGCTGTTGGTATGCAGTACGTGTCGTTGACATCAGGAAAGCAATCCTAGAGTGATTGGTACGTCTCCTAATACAGTGCCATGTAGCTATTCAGCTCCTGGAATTCAGTTTTATGCGATTCAATCAGCTCTAACAAGAAGAAAGAGTAACACATTAAGCAAAGTTCTGAGAGACCAACAAATCAAAACACCCTTTCGCTGCAGCCAGCCTCAGCCTAGCTGCGCCGCGTTCCTTGTTGGCCCTGTTTTTCTGTCCTCGTACAGAGAAATTATTGTTGAACACTAGGGATTAACCATGCCTGCTAATTCCACAGCATCTAACATAACAAGACGCTTTGCAGTTCCATTGTGCTCTCCAATCCAGAATTTTAAGCATGTTTTAATAGAAGTTAACCTACCTTCACAGCACCCTAATACAGCGAGGCAAGACTATTTCCCTGGTTAATAACTAAACTGAGAGGAGAAATCCAGTGATTTACTCACATCAGAAGGCACAGCTGTAAGCCCAATTCTAACTCTCTGTCCTGTGTACTTCCCACAAGACCACAGCAAGTGCTTTTGCTTGGTATGATCTCAGAGACACTTGCAAGTGCCCCAGGGATCATTTTTAGGCTCAGTTACCCCATCAATTCATTAAAACAGTTTGAGCTCTCTGCTGCTCCAGGAGCAGCTGACCCATCCGTCAGGAGGGGACATAGGAGTGTCCTTCACCACGCTGAAGAAACTCCACACATCTTAGTATTTCTGATTGCTTTACAGTATTGAAATAAATGGCTTTTCTGCTGTAAAGAGTGCTGTGGCATGCTTCAAAAATACTATTCAAGCCACAGAGCTAAACTGGTCAGATCCAGCTTTCATTTAAAACAGCATCAGGTGAGTGATAATTCATATCAGTTGCGTGAATTTACTCTGCTTTCAGAGACTCCCCCTCTGAGGAATCTGGCCAAACAGGTCTGATTTTCTCTCAAATACACTGGCTTCATGTATGTGCAATTACAGTGATGTCACCAGTGTTAACTGTGATTTACGCTTCCCTGGCATCAAAATTAGATGCAGTGCACTTACAAGGAGAGAAGAGAAATTTAACAATAAAATATAAAGGGTCAGCTCTGCTCTTGCAAATCATGGGTCTCAAAAATCCCCATTTATCAATGAAAAACATAATCACCATGCATTTGCAGGTGTTAACTAGGAGATTCACCAGGTTTTTTTGATTTGCCGTTATTTTACTGCCACTACATCAATGATTCTCTCAGCCTCCGACATCAAGTCTTTCTGAGCCTCTTGGCTAGTTCCCTGACAGACATAATGAATTCTTATTTAATTTAGCAAATTTAGCAATTTTAGCAAGTACTCTGGCATTCCACTCTATAATGGAACTACTTTCCAAAACCAACACAGGGCTCTCATGATTACTGGGGTTTGATGTTTACAGAAAATAAGAGCTTAGATAGTAAACTGATACTAGCTACATATTCTTGCACAGCAATCATCTCTCAAATAATTCCCTCCATTTCTGGAGTTCTTAAGACTCTGAATCATGCAAAACCCTGCAGTTCAGCACGAGGAGAGGTGATGGGGGAGCAGAGGAGATTACAGAGGGTGTCTTTGCTGTGGGCTGATCCCATAACTACAGGAAGCCCAGCAGCTGCAGGGAAATAGCAGGAGTGACCAGCCAGACCTAGGCTGTTGGTGCATCCACCCTGACATGAACCAACCTCTCTGATCAGAGCAGAGAGAAAGGGGGTGGGTTTTAAGTCCTTCACAAAGCTGGAAGGTGCTCCTGAATGATCTTACCATGGACGGGAGAGGTGCGGCGGCGGTACAGACATGCTCCGCAGCGAGCAGTCAACTCCTTCCTCCGCAGAGCGGTGGTGATGGCCAGCATGTGTGCTCAGTGGCAGTGGAGAGGTGCAGGGTAGAGCTGTGTCTCTTTACAGCAGAGATGGTGAGCAACTGGTCTGAGTCTCACCAGGCCAGGATGGAAATCGCCGGTGTGGCTCTGACCCTAACGCCCCGCACAAAGCTCACCTCGAAGTCCTGCAGTGGCTGGGAGACAGCAGGCTCTGGTGAGCCCATGGCAGAGTTTCCAAGCTTCAACAGGCTGAGCAAAGACTCCTTCTTCCTTCCTCTCAGCTTCTGGGTGATCCAAGCTGGAAATGATAAACCAAGAACACTAAGAAGCTGCAAAGACACCTGAAGCTTTATAGTAAGCACAAGTTCCAGGAAATTCAACAGGACCAAGCCCTAAATTTGGATAAAATTGGACTTTTTCATGTGAAAAGGCTTTAGAATTTTTCTTTTCTTTACAAGTTAAAGGATACTCACTGAAACTGCTGTTGATTTGGGGGGGGGGGAAGGATTAAATCAGTGTGGATCACTCTGTCTGAAGACATAGTTGTGCTATTACTGTAATTAGCAGCAGCATTGTAGAGGAACTGATAACAGCCAGCCAACATAAACCACTGTCAGCTGAAAACCGGCCTCAGCAATTTGGGCTTTGGAACTGAAACCCTTTACTTCTGGGAGAAAAAGAGAACAAATGGCATTTTGGTGGTGTCATGTCTTTTTGCTCTCTACTTAGAAAAGTCACAGCCAGCATCTTAAGAAACTAATTTTACCAGCACTTAGCCTTTAATATATGCCAGCAGTAGTTGATACTTTAAAAAGAGGAGAGAAACTTTTTAAAAGGCAATAATGCGTCAAGGGAGATGCATGCAAAGAAAGACGATCTTAGACAATACTAAAAATAAATGTAGCTTAAAAAGATCCCTTAAAAACAGCTGTTGACGTTAGAGATTTAATTAAAACATAATTAGTTATACATTCTCCTTTGAAATGAACAAGCATATTACAGCTTTCATCTACAATGAATTGCCTTTTACATTCATACCTTGCTTTTGCCTGTAAAAAAGGCAAGATTTTACAGGAAGTGTTGTAAAGATAGGATAGTTCTACCTAAAATTTTACAGTCAAAGAAAACATAAAGTGATTTTTTTTTTTACCTACCGGTACAAAGCCATAATCATTGTGCTTGCAATGTTCACAAGACACCTCACAAGTGTTCTTAAAGGCACAAAATAAAAGAAAAGATAGAGGTAAATGGATAAGAGATGGTGCTCGCAATAAATTAGGATTCTGAAATAGGTCACTAAAGACTAAATCAATCTGACGCCTTAATTGTCATTTACCTGAAAGAGAAATGCACCGTAAACTGCTCACCCTGCGTGGATTTGTTCAGGCAACACGCAACCAATAGCTTTCCCTGGGGCTAACGCTTTATGGAAGCACCATTGACCTGGTTTTCTATGGAAACTACACGGATGTTTTCAATTCCAGCGTGGAACTGCAGCCTCGGTCATAGCCATCAAACTCCACATTAGACATTCATGCAGCATTAGGCGTCCTGTAGCTGCCAAGGGCCACACAATGAGACATTGTCTGACCCAAAAGTCACATAATTAGGCTGATGGGAACAACACCAGCGGATGGTGCATTGAGCATATCCTAATTTTGGATAGGCCATTCTTTGGCTGTCTGACTACCAGTTAGCCGGGAAGAAGTGAAGCCTGCTATTACCGACAGACAACTTCGCCGCTAAGCCGGAGTGATGATGAAAGGGCCGTTTGGCTTCAAAATCACCACTGGGGAAAGGAAGGGCAGCCACCTAGCAGAGGTGCACTCAGAGACAAACAGGAGACCCTACTTTTAATTACTTTTAATTTTTGACAGGTGGGTGACCCTACCTTCCGGAAGCCATCACTTTATCTAGAGTTACAGCGTTTTGCTGCGCCAGCTCAGTAATGGCCCAGCATCCATTATAACATCTAGTACCAAAAGGCTTTAGAGGCAGCACTCGGCAGGATGAATGCAGAGCAGAGGAGTGTGAAATTCCTCTCATTAGCAGTGCTGCACGTTTGTGCACAGACTCTCTCCTTAAAAGACTGACCTCTTGCCCAGCCAAGAGAGAGCTTTCCAAGAACCATGTGACTCCAAAGATTGAGGATATTTTTCTGCCAGAGTGGGTTTTTAATTCAAATTACTCATAGAAAGTTACATTTTTGTGGCCTGAAAACATCTTCAACTGCGTCAAACATGAAGCAGTTTCATAATTGCATGTGATGGACTTTTTTAAGAAATGACATAAGGAGAAAGAAATATGAATGTTTGCGAGGCTTTAAACCTCCCGCCTGCCCTTGTGCAACAGTTGCAAGTAATTCCAAAAAATGTCTTGTGACTTACACTTTCAACAACACAAAGGGCATCGTGTCATTTAGGAATGTGATCGGTCTCTGGACAGTGATACAGGCAGCGAGTACATTCACCTTACTGTCAACTGTGTATTCTACATTAAGAAAAATTAGGTATACATTTCGTAATATTTGATTACAGCAAGGCTCAAACTCCACTGTTTCCAGCTATTCTTGCCATTTCAAAACACGTGGTCTAAGACCTGCCCAGCTGTAGCCATATCATTTGCAAACAGCACCCCAGCCATGAGTAGTAAGAATAGATCTTATTATCCATATAAATTACGAACAACTGCACAACATCAGTTCCCTTCTGATGCTTCGTGATGTAAAACATCACTCCTCCCATCCTCCTTCCTGCAGGAAAAGCTCTGTTCAGTAATGCCCAGCCACACACAGAGGGATTCCTAGATCAGTGTTGTAGACTTCTTTATAACACTAACATTTTCATC
The DNA here is from genome assembly GCA_013400135.1 of Rhinoptilus africanus. Lineage (NCBI taxonomy): Eukaryota > Metazoa > Chordata > Aves > Charadriiformes > Glareolidae > Rhinoptilus > Rhinoptilus africanus. The sequence continues at coordinate 7,039 of VXBO01003098.1, read as the reverse complement.
TCCATTAAGAAAGGGTATCCCCTTTTAAAGTGTTGGTGATGTTACACCAGCGGAGGCAAGAAAATTGCTAGCCAAAGTTGCCTCCCCATATCCTCCACAAAGCCCACCAGTATAACGCTGGGATCACATATTTCTTCTTAGTCAACCCCACCACACCTGTAAGTGCCACAGGGCAAAGGGAGACTCTTACACTCACTGTACAAAGTTGTTTAAATAACATGTAAAACCAGAAATCTGAAAAAAAAAAAACCACCAACCCACAGATTTCAAGTATAATCCAGTTTTGTGTTTGTTTGCTCTAGACCAATATTATTACCACATGCTGGCTACTGTGAACTGATTAATTAGGAAGAATCAGTGATAATATTTTGTACTTACATCAGGACTTCCACCTCAGGATACTTCAATAATGTCAATTAATTAATCTTCACAATACTGCCTGTAAGTAGGTGTCATTAGTTCATTCACAGATGGAAATCATGAAGCATATTAAAGGTGAAATTAATTAGCCGAGATGATACAATGACTCAGTAGCAGAACTAAAGATCCTGAAAAACACTCCTTTTTTCTGATTCTTGAAGAAGCACAATTCACTTGCCCTTTGCAGATAAATCGTGGAAATAATTTCCAAATGTGTAACCGACACTTTTGTGACTCTATCAAAACCCCTATTTACAGGTCATGCTCTCATTGAAATTTTCTTTTGATTAAAATAGCTTCTGCTGTTTAGTACACCCATCAAAACAGAAAGAACATCAAAATCAAATAAAACCTGCCACTAGACCTATAATGAACTGGAGCATCGCTACTGTTTTCTCAGGTCTAAATTAAGGCTCTTTTGCAGAGGGTAAAAGTGAATAAAGCATAAAGACAAAGGACAAAACAGGAGACGACAGACTATTCACCCACTCACTCACAGCAGCCACGTTTACAAGGCAATTGCCATTCATACTAATGTAAAGTGGGCCACACAGTGGGGCCAGGTATGAAAGGGAGAAGAGCCCTTATACATAAGAGGAAAAAGCACTTTACTGTATTTTATCTCCATCGTGAGTGGAAGCCGTAATGAGGAACATCAGAAATCTCTTTTCTCCATTTAAAACTAACAAGGCACTTCTCTCGGTGCAATCTTATCCAAGGCTATAAATTTCTTGGGACAGCTAATCAATCACGTTCGTAGTGTAAAGGTATAAGATGCATTTAGTATGAATGTATTTAACTGACCGATTTTCTTCCTGAATAATCTTCTTACCAGTGGAGAGCTTTAAGTTGTTACAAAAAACAAGGCAAAAACTTCCCTACCAAGAAAACCCCAACAAACCCACTTTAGGGAGAAATATTACCTATGTGCCTTGGGTAAGGCTTTATGTGCAAACAAACTTTATTTGCCAGAGTTCGATTTATGGGGAGGATTAAATCCTGATCGAGGGGAACTTCTGTTACTGGTTTCACAGAGCCCAAAACTGAGAAAAATGCCGCCCAGGACGGACACAGGTCGTTTCTGTAGCCAAGGCCCCACCTGATACTCCTTGAGGCCACAAATTCAACGTCACTCATTAGGGACTATTTACCAAAACTGCAGAGATCTTAAAAGATCAGGGCTCCGTGGTACTCACAATATGGTACGTATGCACCTGTTTGTACCTAGGTCAGAGTCAGAGTTGCACATGCTATACCTGTACGGATAGCATTAAAGAATAAGCCATATACCAAATGTTTAAATGGTTTTGAAACAGTTTCAGCATTGTATAAGCACATCACGACACAACCTAATTCACTAAAACTGAGCCAGAATAAGCTTTTTACTTTTTAATCAAAGTTAGAAATTAGATGAGATGTAATTATTTTACATATCCAACTGTGGAAGCCTCATTAAAATCCTTAATATTGAGTCATAAAACTACAATAACTTTTTCTACTATTACAGTGGGTTTCTGTTAACATTAATGCACTGAAAAATTAAAGACTTTCTAACCCGTGTTTTTCTGGAGGATTTTTTAGCAGCCAACAGTGTACACAAGTATCTATATTGAATATATGGTCACATACATATGTGTGTATATGTATTTTTTCTGAGAAGAAAGCGAGAGAACACAGTAGTTACGAGTGTCTTCTCACATCACTCACCGTTGGGTAGAGCAATTCTCCACCTGCAAACTCGGGCCCTTTGGCATTTGCCAGGCAGACTATCATCAAAAGGGAAATCAGAAATTCAAATGATTATACAGATTGAAGCATCCCTTAACTACCTTGGATTTAAAATAGTCTTTGTTCTCTAATTAAATCATCTTTACTAGAGAGACAACAGGTACAGGAAACACAAATAAGCAGAGGCAGGGTGAATAATTACTTTTTGCTATTTCTAGATCAATTAAACACAATACTCACCAGCTTGCTCCTCCAGCAGCAGAATTCCCATTCACTTCAGTGACAGCAAAGCATCATTTCGATTTCCAAAATGGCAAGATGAGGAGAAGGGAGAAAAGGAGATGGGTGAGAGGGTTAGCAGAGAGGAGTGGGAAACATCAAACAAAAAGCAATCTAATTTAAATACCTTACTGTACTAGAGTCTTGCTACTAAATTTAAACTTTGCTTTTAACTCTCATTTCAATGGATTTGCAGAAAAAAAATAAATATGTAAAGAGTAAATTTAGATTAAATTGATCATTATAATTTATTTGGCAACAAAATAATATAGTGGAAAGACCTTTCTTCCAGTAAAGGGCTCTGGCTTTGATGTCTGATTGTTATGCAAATTCTGTGGAGTATAAGATATGGACAGAGGAATAATTAAGCTCAGGACTTTGTGTATAATAATTCTTACAAATGTAAATGTATGCTTTTTTGAGATAATTATGTGTATACGTACTGGGAACCCTACCCGTACATTAGCGAAGCCAGGAGAGCATCCCGAAGGTGCAGGTCCCGGCCGATCCCCCCATCCTAGGAGCATCCACCCCCCAGCAGCTCCCGAGGCTGGGGAGAAACCTCTCCTGGTGGAGACCCCACGTACAGTTTTCAGCCCCAACACACAAACATTTAAAAAACAAAGTCATCTTTGTTCTGGAAGATAAACATTGACCATATACATCAATACATTTCAAAGCACTCAATTAGACATTGAACTTTGCCCCTTTCTCAGGCTTTGAAATATTCCTGCACCAAACACAGGCCTTTATTCTCCTTTCCCGCGGGCATCCCTCTCCCGCACACCATATGGCCCCAGACCTCAGGACTAACTCTGCGCTGATTTATGGCCTCTGCAGTCCAAGGGGCTGACCCACGGCATAAATACGGGGGGCAGCCAGGGCACACGTGTATGGAGCCTGCACGTCCCTCCCCACGCCGTCGCTGCTCTCGTGCGCTCGTCTCCACCAGCCAAAGACAAGGGGTTTGACACCCCAGCGCCGGGAGCAGATTTGGGTTCGGGGCACATCACTGGAAGCCAGCAAGGAAGGAGACGTCATGCAACGGACACCGCACGTGCTGGTACACCTCTGAAATGGAGAGCAGCCGGAGGGACCGGGCGGTGGAAGTGCCTGGGGTGGATGCTGCTGGCCCCACCGGCGTGTCGGGCAGCACAGGGCCACCACCAGCAGGGACGCACGTTTGGAAGACAGGGCAAGAGGCACTCGCTCCATCATCAGACACAAAAGCAAGAGTAATCCAGACCGGTCCTGCTGCGGGTGAAATAATTCCCAAAGAGGAATGCCCACAATGAGGTCTTTAAGGCACCGCAGCCCGTCTTCCCATCTCCAAACAATACACAGGTGGAGCGTGCGCAGGGGGTGAAACAGCGCACGGGGGCCAAAAAGGCATCCGGGGCCATGGACAGAGAGGGCACTGCCTTTGTTTCGGTCACAGTTTAGCAAAGAAAATACCAAGATAAATCCAAGGATGATGAGGCTGGTTACATTTAACGAGGGAGTCAGCGGCCGAGCCCCACCACACCGCCCGGGTCGCGGCGTTTGCCGAGCTGCGGCAGGAGCGCGGGTCGATACAGGGAGCAGGGCAGCTCGGCCTGCCACCCCCCTGCCACTGCCAGCGCGGAGACACACAGCACTGTATACACCAACAGGGAAAAAAAAACAGGAGGAGAATTTAGTTTTCGCTTTTTGTCCATCCTTTTTACCTTTCAGTTTCACTAAACATGGAAAATTAAGCAAAGTGATCAAATTCACTTCTTTATTTACAGCCATTTTCACAACTCTTCCCAGCCACCAGCACAGGATGTTTACACTGAAACAAGAAATTGATTGATGCATTTTGAGTACATTTCCTAAACACTCATCATTGAGAAAATATACACGTGGACTTAAACTTCCTGATCCCTTCAAAGGAACCAATTTTGCCAAGGTTTTTTTTTTTCAATGTCCGTACCACTTTTGTACATAAGCATATCTTTTCTGCCACTCTCTGGATTCCTGTGGGTTTTGGGTTTTTTTTTCCCCCACCATTCAAAACGACAAGCTTCCTGAGACAAATGCAACACTCAGCGAGGGATTTTAACTCTATAAATCAGATGATACCACAATCACAGTTCAATGAAAGAAGCAAAAAATCAAATCAAATCAAACAAAGAGATCCCATCATCCCCTGCCGCATCCTCCCTCCTCCCCCTTCCCACCCAACCAGCAGCTCTGGAGCCCATAAAGGAGAGCAGAGCGGAGAGCTCTGGCACACACCGCTCAGCGCAAAGTCAAACATATGAAATACACTACACAGTTTGGGTTCGTTTCATTGTTTTCACTCGCCCGCTGAAAAGTGCACCGGCGCACTCGAAAAGAAACACTTAAAGCGATCTGCAGCTGCCTTCCGAAATCTGCTCCGACACGCTTTAGCCAGCAAGTTCACTCAAACGCGGCGACTACAATCGGCAACAAAAATATCACAGGTTTTGCCTGGTGGGTTCGCAGGCTCCTCAGTCAGAAAGCGCCTGCACTGCCTTCGCCCCACCACCACTGCGGGCACCATCAAAAGCAAACAAACTTTACACGGCAATAAATTTTTTATTCAAATAAGCTTGTCAACACCAATTACCCCAACCACAACTGCCAAATACCAAGCAGCGCTTTCAAGAGCTGGGGAAGGATACTGAAGCCCTTGTTTCACTCTAGAATGCAGGGAGTTTGGGATGCGGTTCCGAGGTCCCTGGTCATGGCAGAGCCAGCACCCCCAGGATGACCGGGAAGGAGCCTCCCCCGCTACCTGCCCTGAGATCGGAAAGCCGAGCGACCTGTCAGCTGTGCCTCATCCATGCTGCATTTGCTGAAAGTAGCAATTCATACCAAACCAAGTATTTTTCACGTCTAAAAATTCTGAAAAAAATACTGTTCTCAGATGCGGAATAACCCCAGCAATACGCCACATATTAAAAAAGCAAATGATTTTTTTCCTTTTTTTTTCCTTAAAAACACATTAAGGTATGAGTGCTGGCAGGATTATTCTGGAAGCCTTCACAAGCTGAAGAGTTCCAGCAACATTAACATGACACAGTTTAAACTCCCAGCATGTTCCTGTGCTACAAGCAGGTACTCAAAAACCCAGCAGAAACTCTCAGCACATCAAATCAAACCACCACACAGGGTACTTTTGGGTTTTTTTCTGTAATATTTTATTTTATTTATATAGAAATACTTAAAAAAACATGAAGTAGCACCATTACTTAAGTTTTACTTTTATTATGTAGAACTTTAAATGTCAGAAAAATAAAACTCTTGATACAATTTCAAATCTTGTCTCAGCAAATATAATATTAGTATTTGACCATGAGGTTAAAGGCCCTTTATCATAAAATAAAATATACTTTGTTTTTAAACTTTGCTCAGTAAAGTACATTTAAGCTCAAGTAACGTCACCTACATATACATAAACAAGTGGTAAACAAATGTATTAAAATAGAAATACTAAAACTATAGTGGTGCAACAGAATTTTTGTAATTTCCACTGAATTCTATTTATACAAATGTTAGAAAGCTTCAACAGTTCCTTTTGACATATGTTTATACATTTCCATTTTTGTAATAATATAGAATAAAATATGCTTTATATCACTGAATAGAAAATATGCTGGGTGAAGCAGATTTAAAAGATTTTTTTTTCTGAACCTATAAAATCTCCATCCCAACAGAATACTGTTCAAAGCATTACACATTTTATGGTTTGTAATTCCGTTCACAATTGTGTGATATTAAAATAATACAGTGTTCTTTGCCGTAAGGCCATACTAAAATAAAAAAGATTTAACCCAGCTACAAAAAGTTCACTGAACTTAAATTAAAATACTTGTAAACATCTTTGCAATATGAAATATAATTTTTCAAGTCAAAAAAGAATAAAATACTTCAATCTGTATTAATGCAATTTATCTTTAAAACCTTTAAACGCTTTTAATATATATAAGAGATATGTTACAGTTTGTTTTTTTTTTCTTTTTTAAACTTTGATAAAGCTGCAGTATCATGGTTTTTCACAGGAACTTCTTGCCCTTTCAAGAACATTCAGAAAAGTATCCACCCATAGATTTAATTATTTCGTAATAAGCATCCTAGGAACTACCAGCACGTTTTACTAACAGTCCACACACCATTGTCATCATCATAAGCATCTTCTACTTTCAATATTTTTTTTTCCTATTTTTTTTCTTGGTTTTTTTTTTTTTTTTTAAAAATAGGGGGGGGTTTTTGAAGTCTTT
>VXBO01003097.1:24719-43198 GCA_013400135.1 Rhinoptilus africanus | reverse complement strand
GGGGGCCTGGGCTACCAGGGGGCTCGCTGTGCGTGCGCCATGCTGGGGGGGCACAAGGCCGGCGCATCCATGTGGGAAAGGGTTTTGGAAACAATGTCCCGGGGGGAGCAGGGAAGCAGCTCCAACCTCCTCCCAAATATTTCTCGTCCCCCCAGAGCTTCCCCCATCCTCGGCGGCTGCTGCTCATGGCTGATCCTTCCTTTTCACAGCTGGAGCGTCTTCCCGTGGCTGACAAGCTCCGCTGCCCGGAATATTCCGTAGGTGATCAAAGCCATAGACCGTGACGGGGCCCTGCGACACAACCTTTGCTCGGCACTTGTGTCTCTGCTGCTGTGGCCGGTGGAAAATCGTGGGAAAAGGGAGAAAAGATGAATACAGGTGAAGTTTGAGCGGGTCCTTCTCCCCTGGTGGGTTTCTGGACTTGAACCCTGTGCCACGGTCCCGGGGCTTCGGGGTTTTGCTGTCCTGGGATGGGGGAGCCGAGGTTTTGTCCCCTGTCCTTCATCTTATCTCGTGTGAGACCTTTGCATGTCCAACAGCTGCGGGAACGGGCACAGAGCTGGAACCTCAGCTCTGACATTTGCCAAGAGGGTGTGCTCGAGGAAGATGAGGCGCTTCAATGATTTGTGCAGTTTAATCCGAGAAACTTTGTAATTTCAAGTGAGAAAAATCATTTTTAAGTAGAGCCATAGAATCAAATCGTGGAATCGTTTAAGTTGAAAAAGACCCTAAAGACCATCGAGTCCAACTGTAAACCGTAACATTGACAAGTCCACCACTAAACTGTGTCCCTAAATGCCGGGGCACTGTCTTGCATTGCTGTTTTTCTTCTGCTTGCCTCGTTTGCCGCCTTTTGAGGAACATGGGATGTTAGAAAACAGCCTCCCCGGGGAGCTCAGTGGCTGCTGTTAATGCCGCTCTGTTGAGCTGACGTGGATGAAAAGGAGGAAGCGGCATAACGAAACGAAGTGGCCCTTGGATCCTGCTGTTCGATATCAGTCGATTACTTTTGCGGCTGCCATAAATGTGTTAGAGGAGCTTATCCTCCGCAGCACGGCGTAGTAATAAAGTAAAAGTGAAACCGCATGAATGGTGTTTGCTGATAATTCTTTCCCGGCAGAAAGAAGCCCATCCTGAGCCGTGGATTCGGGTTTCTTGGGAGCATTTTCAGTAGAAGCGAGTTGCACTGTTTGTACTTTTTCTGCTGGTCGTCCCACGTACGGAAAAGAAGAGCTCATGCAGATTTCAAGTAAGATTTAAATAACTCTTCAGGTGGTTTTATGCTGCTTCTTAACTGTCCTCGCGGGGAAGAGCTGTGCTGGAAGTGGGTTGTGTTTCCTCCTTAATGGAGGATCACAGCTTGGATCTGTTTGCGAGAGGCTCGCTTTTGTGTGTTTGAATGTTGGCTCTGACCTTGCCCGGGGCAAATCGCTGTTGTCTCTCGCGGGGGGGTTGCGCAGTTCAGCCCCCGCAGGCTTCCTCGGCGTCCTCCTAATGACACTTTGCATTCACACGAGTGCCTGTATCTGCTCCCCCCATGTTATGGTGGTGTAGGGAAAGCTGTAAAACTTGCACGGGTTCTGGTTTTACGTTGTTCTCCGTTGTTCCAAAACCTCGTACAACGCGGGAGTGGGGACGGGGGGTGCAGTTGCTGTTGCAGGGACTGCAGCTGTGTCACCCTGACACGATGCGTTGTCCTCCTTAGCACCTCACCAGAGCGTTGTACAACCTTCTGCTATGATTTATTCAGAGAAAGTCCTGGCTGAAACACTGGGACAGTCCTCTAACATCTCTGAAAAGAAAAATAAATTATATTTACGCCTCTGTTAAAAGGCGTTGTTTGCTAACAGTTTGGTTTTGGGGTCTTTTTTGTTTGTTTGTGTTTTGGCGCGTGGGCAAAGCAGTGAAGGGATTCAAGAAAACGCACCTCACGGTCGATGACTGCGAAGCTCTCGCACGCAGCCCAGAGGGTTCATCCTCCCTGACGCAGCCGTTGAGCCAAAGAAAAAGTAGAGGAGATGTAAACAGGGGCCTCTATCCCACCCAGCGGACAAGGAGGCGTCAAGGAGGTACGCTGGTTGCGAATACTTTGAAGGCTGGGGGATTTGGGGGAGAAAAATGCTGATATGGTGCGGAGCATTGTGTAATGCATCGTCAAACTTGTGCTGGTAGGAGAGTGATGCCAGGCGAGGTGAGGGCAAGTAGAAGAAATTGGTCGTTTTTGAGTGGTGCGTGGCAAAACTGGGCTTAATCTCTGCCTCCACAAAGTCAAGTGGCAAGAAAAAGAGATACCTCAAATACTGCCCTGAATGGGGGAGAGTGTTGGTCTTTTTGTGTGTGTTTAGTCCCTCCTCACACTAGAAATGCCTCCGTGTCTCTATAGCTGAGCTGTCGGAGACTGCGTGGAGGCAACGGCAGCTCTCCCTGAGAAACACTACAGCCTCTGCAATTAGCCACTATTAATGATGTGACTCCTGCTTCTAGATGCTCTTTAGGATGCTTATTAAATAATAATGAGCTGTACTTTCCTGGGTGGGGGAAACATTGTGATACGCAACTCATCGACGTGGGTCTCAAAAGTGCCAAAGCCGTAGAGGGTTTTTGAGGACTGCTAAGACTTGGAGCTAATCTGCACACGATAGGGCTCAGGACTCAAACTGAAGGTGAAAGAGCTGTTTTCAAGTAGTGCCCGGTGCAGGGTTAAAGGCCCAGCTTCAAAACCTGCGTAAGGACAAGAGACGCTACGCATACACGCGTGTGGGCGAGGAGGCAGGTAGAAAGCAAAGAAAAACCATCCTGAGTTCCGGTCACAAGTGGTGTCCCCCAGGGATCAGTGCTGGGGACGGTTCTCTTTAATATCTTTATCAACGATCTGGATGAGGGGATCGAATACACCCTCAGTAAGTTTGCAGATGACACTAAACCAGGCGGGAGTGTTGATCTGCTGGAGGGTAGGTTGGCTCTGCAGAGGGATCTGGACAGGCTGGATCCATGGGCTGAGGCCAATGGCATGAGGTTCAACAAGGCCAAGTGCCGGGTCCTGCCCTTGGGTCACACCAACCCCAAGCAGCGCTACAGGCTCGGGGCGGAGTGGCTGGAAAGCTGCCCGGCAGAAAGGGACCTGGGGGTGTTGGTGGGCAGCCGGCTGGATATGAGCCAGCAGTGTGCCCAGGGGGGCAAGGAGGCCAACAGCATCCTGGCCTGGNGGTTTTTGTCAGGGTAGGTTAATGGTTGGACTTGATGATCTTAAAGGTCCCTTCCAGCCTCAGCGATTCTATGCCTGAGCTCCTGAGTACCTTGGTCACTGCGGAAGATGAGCGTTCAGAGCATTTTGGTTTTTCCCTGGAAGGCTTTGGAATCTCTTTGTGCCTTGGTGTGAGCTGACTCACTTCACACAGCATGTGTCTGCTGGTGAGCCAGGAGAAGACACCAGATTCCTAGACGCTGTGCTCGTGGACATACTTTTCTTTTCCATTTTCACGTGAGCGATATCTTTGACTATCTCACTTTAAAAAAAAACCAGTCATCTTAGATGCTGCAGGTTTTAGGGTGTTGGACTCGAACATTAGCAGGGGAGCTGTTGCTTTTAAAGTGTCTTGCAAAATCAGACCTCTTGAAGCTACGCCTTCGTGAGATCCAGAAATAAAAAGCATTAAAATCCGTGGTAGCTGCTTGTGATTTTTTTTCTTCTCAAGTTGCTTCTTAGTGAAGGATCAGGTTGTTTTGCAGACTAGGAGCAGGACAGAATGAATACCCTCAGTGCTGGTAAGTTTAGTCCCTGTGCTACATGGCTCCCAAAGAAAGGAGAGGCTGCTGAGAGTAGTCTCTTGCCAAGTTTCAGTTTCCTTTATGGTCTCCAGGGCTTGATGACATTGCAGGAAGGAAATACCTGGCAAGAAATGGTGTTTATCCTCTTAAAGGCACTGGTATCTCTTGTACTGTGGTAGGAACAGCCTGCTAGAGGCTGGGTGCTCGGACCTTCTCAGGGTGCAGAGCAGTAGTTAAACCCTGAAGCTTCTCTAAAATCATAGCGTGCTTCTCGTTCACCGGGTTAAGAACAATAAATAACTGCTGGGAGACCAACCTCAGCCTGAGGCGCAGCACGACGACTCAAGTCTCGCCTTTTCTTTCCTCCCTATTTCTGTTTCTTTGGCTGGTGGAAATACCTCCCGTGAAATTCCTTCCGCAGCTGTGTTTCTGTTTAACACACGCCTGCTGTGTTGTGTTCCGTAGGATTGTTGATCTGAAAGACCGTTGTGCACGCCGTTATCTTTTTCTAGAAGCTAGTGGCGGTGTCAGGTGAACCTTGAGAGCTCCCGGGTTTTATGGACGGTGCAAAGAGGTGAATGTTGTTCTGTTGACTTCCGCAGGTTGCCAGAGAAGCCATATGGAGCAGGACAGTTCACCCGTAGTAAGTTCATATGTCTGTGAGGAACCCCGTGGAAATAAATAACAATTTACACAACCTCTGGTCTCCTTGACAGCTCGGTTAGGAGCAGCGCGCTCAGTGCTGGGTTTCTGTTGACCTCACTCATGCTCTTCCTCTTTCTGCAGGCCAAGGTCAGCAGAAGAACATCACTGATTACTTCAGCATCTCTCAGGTACAGCAAGTAGGTGCCGGTGGGGCAAAGAACAGTAGAATCAAAGAAGAGCTACTGGATCCCATCTTCACCGACCCTGATGATTCCTTCAGCGATGTCTCCACTAAGATGGAGACCAGCGGTGATTCCTGCTCTTTTCTGGAGGATGAGGACCTTGTACCAGCTCCCAGGGAAAGCTCCAGGAAACGGCCTCTGTCCACTGCAGCTGCAGGCGTTTGCAAGCCAGAGCGTGATTTGTGGGGTCAGCCTGAGAAGAAGCCAATGGTGGTTCTTCCAGAAAACATCCAGATCAAGCAGGAACTTGATGATATGGAAATCGAACCAGTCCCTGATGCACACTACGGACTCTTGGGGACTCGGAACTGGGAAGTGCCTCAGGGAAGTATTGACGAGCTGCCTGTGGAAGTCCTGAGGCACATCTTTGCCTTCCTACCAGTGACTGATCTGTATCAGAACCTGAGCCTGGTGTGCCGCTGCTGGAGGGAGATAGTCAGTGATCCACTGGTAAGGGCTGCTGTGATACCGATTTGAGCCTGTCCCTTCTCCTGCTGCTCTGTTCTGTCTCTGTCTTGTTGCTGCATTTATTGCTGTAGGAGCATCCATGCTGTGTCTGTCTCTCCTTGTTCCTTTAAATCCCTTTATTGTTCCCTAATGCCCACATCCTTTCTTAGGAGGTCTTTTGTCATTTTTTGGTCTTCAGGACTACAGTGGCATCTTCAGATGCCAGCTGTATCAGGATGTCATTATTAGGGTAACTTCTCATGATGCATTCTTCCCATACATAGAATCTAGAATCATAGGGTCGGAAGGGCCCTCTGGAGATCACCCAGTCCAACCCCCTGCCAGAGCAGGGTCACCCAGAGCAGGGGGCACAGGAACACCTCCAGGCAGGTTTGGGATGTCTCCAGAGACGGAGACTCCACCACCTCCCTGGGCAGCCTGGGCCAGGGCTCTGCCACCCTCAAGGGAAAGAAGTTCCTCCTCAGGTTTAGGTGGAACTTCCTGGGCTCAAGTTTGTGCCTGTTCCCTCTTGTCCTGTCCCTGGGCACCACTGAAAAGAGCCTGGCTCTTTTGGAAAGAGAGCGTCCTGTAGGACTCCGCAAACTTCCCCTTCACTGTTTTCTTTGCAGCCTTGTTTCCTGACAAGGATCATGCAGAAAATTCTGGCTACCAGACTGGGCAGTGTCCTCTCGTGGCCGGTGTACGTCACTGTCCCCCCAGCCTGTGTACGTGTGGTTCATCTGCAGTCAAGGCCATTACAGCACAAACAGTCTTGAACCCACTGGCAGTTGTTTTGGCCGCAGAGAGGATCTCTGCGTTTCAGTTAAAGGTGGCTCAGGGACAGGTGGCACCACCAGACTCACTCATTGTTCCCGCTGGAAATCCTCAGCTTGTACGAAGAAGCTGTCTCAGAGTGGTGGGGGGCTGATCGCAGCCCAAATTTTCCTAGGGGTCCAAATTCTTCTTCATGCCCTTCCGATAAATTTGGATGGGGAAGGTTGGAAACAACGCAAGAGGTGTCCTGCACTCCGCGGAGTGGGCATGCTTTGAGCCTGAAGAGCTAAAGAGACGCATGGAAAATGCATGCACTGAATGCTCAGTGTGCTCAAGTCCTTTCCCAAATGGGCCCTTCACTCCGTTACACAGCCTAAAAGGCAGCATCCAGTCTGTTTTTACCAAAGAAGTCCAAACAGCAGGCTGTGGGAGAGTAGGGCTTCATGGACACAGGGATTTTCAGTGCTCAGACCCCACTCAGACCAGATCTGTGCAATAGTGCTAAATATATTCTCATTCCCTTAATGCTTTCCCATTTGAAACTGAACCAATATCACCCTGCTCCCATCATTCTAGAAAAAGCAGCCAAAAATAGACAGGTTTGCAGGCCATGAAGAACAAGTTCTTCTCTTTTCCCTCTGTTTTCTCTTTCCTTTCCCATCTCACGCTGGATACCATCAAGCTACAGGGACTTTTTGAACATCAGGTCTTCTTTGGAAGTCACCTTGATTAGCTTATTGCCAGAAGAAACCTATTTTCCAATGCTGTGAGGTGAAAGGCGGTGATATGTTCTTCACATTCTAGTTCATTCCTTGGAAAAAGCTGTACCATCGGTACGTAATGAAGGAGGACACGGCCCTGCACAGAGTTGCACAGATCTTGCAGGTTTTCGCCATAACAAAGGAGCAGGAAGGATGTGTGTTGGGGCTGATCAGGTGAGTCCACTTCAGCACTTGACTTTACGCTTTGTCAGGGTTTAACCCCGGCTGGCAAATAAGCAGCACGCTGTCGCTCACTCACTCCCTCCGCTTGGGATGGGGGAGAGAATTAGAAGAGTAAAAGCTGAGAAAAAACCTCATGGGCTGAGATAAAGACAGTTTAATAGGTAAAGCAAAAGCTGCGCACACAAGCAAAGCAAAACATGGAGTTCCTTCGGTGCTTCCCATCGGCAGGCAGGTGTTCAGCCATCCCAAGGAAAGCAGGGCTCCATCCCGCGTAACACAGTGTCTCCAAGATAAGCGTTAGATGACAAAATCAAAAAAAGGCTGAGCTGTCCTCTCTCTTGCTGCCTCCTGGCACCCAACGACAAGCTTGGGAGATCTATGGCTGCTTCCTGCAGGGTGACTGTGCTGGAGAGAGGGAGACTCAATTTAAGCGTCCCTTTTAGCATCCCTTTACATTTTAGGATCTGTCATGTCAACACTGCTTTTCCATCTCCGGATCAGAGAGGCTCAGCATCTCCTGGATTTAGCCAAAATACAAGTATCTTGTAGAGGGTGTGAGCTCTTCTTCCTGGTCCCTCCTATCTCCAACATATTTTCTTCTTTTCCTTTCCTGAAAGGCTGTTTTTACGGACTCACACTGGCTTATCAGCCACAGCTCAGCACCAAGCCCAAGCCCACGCTGGGTTCCTGATAAAAGCAAGTGCTTTTCTCTGTTCAGGTCTCTCTACTGTAGAGCGCAGTTGTTTGTGGCAGTTAGGGGGTGCAAGGAAAAGAGTCCAACTGGGTTAAGAGCAAGGTAGATCCGTCTTCTGGAAGGAGACTTCAAGACAGCCAGGATGAACTTGCGAACTAAGGGCTTCCTGCAGCAAAGTATTTAAGCACGGGGCTGTGTAACGGAGCTGGGAATTACTTCTCTAAATGGCTCCAGGAACAAGAACTAGGGTTGGAAATCCAAGTTCAGCACTTTTCAGCCTCACCGCTGAATGCAGCCCATCAAATCTGCAGGGCACGCAGCAAGGCATAGTCCAGCTTGCCCCAGCCTGAGTGACGGTACTTCGGAGAAGGCATTATTTACTTGGAAAATAAACTCACTTGATAAGGCTTCTTTGCAAATGCGGCTGTTCCCGTTCTGTGCAGGTGCGTGTCTGCCATATCTACCGAAAGGAAGGTAGATCCCAGTGCGGTTCTCCGGTGTTTGAAGAGGCATCACCTCTTCTCCAAGGCTGAAGTCTGCATCACCAACAAACTGCTGCATTTACAGAGCAGGACGGGGGTAGGTTTCACAGCTATTAACTTGTTTATTTAAAAGTTTTAACAACTGCTGGTGCTTGAAGGTCATGTTTGCCTTCCTGTGTCCAAAGTTTTCCCTTTGGAGTGTTATTTGGTACTATTCAGGGTGACTGAAGAGGATTTAACTGTTCATCGTGGCGTAAGTGTTTTTTCAGTGTTGAAGCAGGTTTTCCCTGCTCCTAAAGGCTCCAGGCTTTTTACTCGCTCTTTTTTGTTGTCGCCTGTACCAGCTTGAGAGCATGTGGGCCATAATCACCGTCATGGTGCTTTTCTCCGATGGCGTCAGCGACATCCAAAAGCTGATGGCGTGTCTGCAGAGACCCTGCTCTACCCTCTCTGTCGTGGACGTGACCGAGGCGCTTTACTGCATAGCCACGCTGCTGTACGCCATGAGAGACAGGAACATCGCCATCACCAACAGGTGAGGAGCGGGGAGATGCTTCGTGCCTACCTCTTTCTAGGCATGGCGATATAAAATACGTATTTTAGGCCCCTCACTACAAGAAAGACATTGAGGGGCTGAAGTGCGTCCAGAGAAGGACAACGGAGCTGGTGAGGGGTCTGGAGCAGGAGTCTGGTGAGGAGCGGCTGAGGGAGCTGGGGGGGTTCAGCCTGGAGAAAAGGAGGCTGAGGGGAGACCTGCTCGCTCTCTGCAACTCCCTGAAAGGAGGTGGTAGCCAGGGGGGATCGGGCTCTTCTCCCAAGGAACAGGCAATAGGAGAAGAGGAAAAGGCTTCAAGTTGTGTCGGGGAAGGTTTAGATTGGATATTAGGAAAAATTTCTTCACCAAAAGGGTTGTCGAGCGTTGGACCAGGCTGGCCAGGGCAGTGGTGGTGTCGCCATCCCTGGAGGAATTTAAAAGACGAGTAGACGTGGTGCTGAGGGACATGGGTTAGTGGTGGACTTGGCAGCGTTGGGTTGATGGTTGGACTCGATGATCTTAAAGGTCTTTTCCAACCAAAATGCTTCTGTGATTCTATACACAGTGGATACGTGCTCATGAGCAAGTACGTTCCTCTTGCTTAGGGTTCTTCAGTTCCTCGGTGTGTGCAGTTTGTGAGGAACAGTGGGCACATCCTTAGCTTTTTGCAGGAACATTCAGGAGCGTTGCCTTTGGATTTGCTTTAATTCTTGGACTGTTTCATAGCCCGCTTGCTTTTCGGGAAATAGTGGTCAAGAAAAATAGTTTTTTGGGGAAACAAAAGCAGGTTTGAAAGCAACTGTAGAAACTTTCTGATTAGAAATAAATATACATCAGCTGCATCAATTTAATGCAGTTATTACCTCCCTGAGACCAGTTACTCCCTTCACTCCTCCTAAGTCACCCTCCAAGTCCCGTGGACACCCGTTGCGTGTGTGCAGCGATCCGTCCTGAGCCTTTTATTTGCAGAGGTGCCTGGGGATGCATGGAAGAGCCCACAGGGCGCTTCAGAATTGCAGTGAGGATAAGATAAGGATTAAGGACACATGTAAATTCTTATGGCAAGACTGGCAAGGAAATGCACTGGAAAAGGAATCTATAGCCAGAAGGAAGATGGTTCTATAAGCTGCCCTCTGGGAGATACGGTCTGACCTGTGTTACATAGAGGAGAATGGTTTATCCTCTGCTTACTCAACCAGGGAAATCAGGATGCTTGTTTGGCCTCCTGTTTAGTGATTGATAATTGCTGGCTGAGGTCATTAACTTGAGTAAACACCTGAAGATGTGGCGGACAGAGGGTGTCACTCGCTATCAATAAGAGACAGTGGTCAAAGTCACCCATGTCCCGTCTCCACCTCCTTGAACAATCTCAAATAGAAGAAACGGGAATGACCATGTCTCTTCTGCTGTTATCTCTTCAACACCCCCCCCCAAGGTTTGTAATTTAGGGCATAAGGAGGAAGCACGTCCTCGAGGAACTGCCTGGTACCTGTTGGCAGCTCCCAGAACAACTAGTGAGTCTGGGCGCGCAGGTCACCTTGCGTGAGACACGAAGTCTGTCCTGGAGCGTGACCCAAGGTGGCAGCTGTCAGGAACAAAGCTGCATTAGAAGAGGTAAAACCTCAGTGGTGTCAACCCTGACATACAATGGAGGTTAATTTTAAACCAGCTGTTGCTGGTAGAATTAAAGCCACAGAGTTGCTGCGCTCTTCTTTTTGCAGTAGCGAAGCACCACGAAGTATTGTCAGGGATAACCCGCTTGTATAGAATCATCCTAAGACAGCTGATGAAAGTGGTTCGCTTTAGAGGCCCAAACTAGCCCAGATTCTCTCTCGGGCTCCCCCAGACTCTGTTGCTGGTAGTGGTTCAGGAGGGCAAAATGATCCTGTGGATTCTGATCCCGGGTCGTGTTTGCGTGGCAGACCCTGAAACACAAACGCAGCAGGAGTGAGGGAGAGGCCACAAACAGAGCTGTCCCCATGCCGCCTTCGCAGTCACTTCCCGAGGTATAACTAACCACACTTTAAAATATTAATATCATCTCCTGCAACTCCCTGAGCGCTCGGGGCTTGGTGCATCGTTCTGTTGGAAGTATTCAAGACATTGGCGGTCTTTAAGGTGTCTGCAGATGTTTAATTTGTTATTGATAATTTCTCAATGATAGTTTCTCTTTTGTCCTTTTTACCAGGATCCATTACAATATTTTCTACTGCTTGTATCTGATGGAGAATACTTCTGTAACTATGCAGATGGTAGAAGAGGAAACACTGGCGTCGCGCTGCAGGCAAGACTTATGGTCCGGGTAATGTTATTTTAGGTGATCCGAGCAATGCACGTACACAGGGCCCTGGTGCGGCGCTGAACCTCAGAGGGGGTGCAAAGGTTTCATGACCGGGGTTGGTTGACAAGACTTTGAGATTCACAACGATGAGTACAAACCCTTATTCTGCTCCTTGCCATCTTCTACCTGAATTCTTAGAGGAAAACCAGAATCGGGCCTTAAATCTGTAAAAACTGAATTACCGAGCAAGGACTGAATTTAAAAGCTGTTATTTACCGATGGGTCGGTGAATCAGTAGATCTCAGTAGGTACCAGCAGAACGCAGTTCTGTGCGCTTCAGCGTGACAGCCGCACTGAAATTTCACAGAGCCCAAATCGCCCCAAAACGCCCTCCCAAATCACTGCTCTCCCTATGGATAAGAAGCTCTGGAAGGAGGGGAGAGTGCCTGCTTTAATTTTATCGGCGTGGTCCTGTAGAAATACAAGCTTCACTCCGCCAAAAGGGAGGTTGGCTTGCTGGTAATGTTGCTGTAGCACAAATAATGTGGCCCTTCATTTATGAACGTGGCTTTCTGTGCACGAGAGGAAATGAGATGCCAGCTGCAGGGTATGGATTTGGCTCCTGTTTTCTGGATCCTGTTGGATAACTGTTCTATACAAACTTGTATATATGTATAGCTATTAGAAATTAGGATTGATTGGTAGCTTGCTGCCTAGAAAGGGAGGACAGTAAGGAGAGAAATGCTTTCCTAGCCTGTGGAAATCCAGGCTTGGTTCTCCTTCTGTGGCAATGACTCTGGTTTGAGTTATTTAGTTTCCTTTTCCTCACCCACAAAAGGGAGATGGCAGTGCTTTCATCCATCGCAGAGGCCCAGCAAAGATAAATCCAATAAAATCACCGATGATCCAAGGTACAACAGTGAGAGAAGTTGTAACAAAACCAAAAAAAAGATCAGAGGTAACCAGATGTTGGGGTTTCAGTGCTTCTTGGTTTCCCAGGCTTTTTGTTCTACCCTCGATGATCTTTCTTTCTCTGAGCAGGTTTTGCTTGTTCAGTAAAAGATGCGTCCCAGGGGCAGCCGTCTCACTGCCAGCTGGGAAATGTCAAGGATACTTCACCAAGGCTTTGCCTCCTTACGCGCGGTGTCGGGGAGCACCCTGTGCGAAGAGACGGTTCCCGCTGCTGGCTGATTACCGGATTCAGACCATTACGAATAAAACAATTGCACTCCAGCCAGAAGGGCTGAATTGCCTTTCGTAATGTTAATTAAAGCTCTCGGCTCCCCTGAGAGGCAGAGATAATTGATCTGTCCTACACGCTGAAAGATCGGAGAGCAATTTAAGGGCTACCAAGATGATTAAGGGCTACCAAGATGCTGAGGGGACTGGAACATCTCTCTGATGAAGAAAGGCAGAGGGATTTGGGTCTCTTCACTCTGGAAAAGAGACGGCTGAGGGGGGACCTTATCCATGCCTATAAATACTGACAGGGTGGGTGTCAGGAGGATGGGGCCAGGCTCTTTTCAGTGGTGCCCAGGGACAGGACAAGAGGGAACGGGCACAAACTTGAGCACGGGAAGTTCCACCTAAACATGAGGAGGAACTTCTTTCCCTTGAGGGTGGCAGAGCCCTGGCCCAGGCTGCCCAGGGAGGTGGTGGAGTCTCCGTCTCTGGAGACATTCCAAACCCGCCTGGATGGGTTCCTGTGCAACCTGCTCTAAGGTGGCCCTGCTCTGGCAGGGGGTTGGACGGGATGGTCTCCGAGGTCCCTTCCAACCCCCACCATTCTGTGATTCTGTGTAATTTAAGGTACATGCTCTCAAAAGCAACAAAACACCCCAAATCACTATTTGTTTTCAATAAGCCTAAGGAGCCAGGGCTCGAAATTCATTTTTAAAGCATGGCTTAGGGCCCTTGAGAAGATCTTTTCCTATCTAACCTCCTCCAAGGATTAATATTTATTTTTGCTATCGCCAGTGTTTTCTTATTCCCTGTTTTTCTCATTTGCACAATAACCAAGTTGCTCCGGTGTCACCTTCCTGCTTGTGGGATGAGATAAACTGGTTTTCTTCTGCTGTGAGTCCATTTGTTTGTTTTGTGGGGGAGCATTTTTTTTTTTCTGAATTTCCTTTCGCTCTGTTTCTTTTTTTTTTTCTGCTTTTAGTAGCTGGCCTGAAATAAAGCTGACCCATGAACAGCAAAGGATTTTGAATCACAAAATTGAGCATGGCCAAATAGTGAAAATTATGGCATTTGCAGGTAAGAACCAGAAATTATATTGTAAAAATAAATGCATATCCTCTAATTTTGCTCTTTCCTGCGCTGCTGCTTCCATCGTGGAACTGTGTGGATGCCAGGGGGGATTAACCTGACTTTTAATCAACACAAAAAAATCAGAGCAAGCTTTTGTAGAGAAATAGGAATGGGAAGCACGGTGGTGGTTACTCCCATACACGCTGGGTAGATGTCACATTGGGTCGTTGGGAGTGTTTGGGCGCTGTCGATGGCTGCCCAGAGCAGCTTGTTGGGAAGCCGGGAGAGGAGAAGCAACGCTCCGTGTGTTGCGTAGCCGCGTGCTGAGCCTGGTGGTGTCCACAGGCCACTAGACAGAGTCGCTCTTATTTGTTTAGATTTAGCCTCCCTGTGGAGCAACACAAGCCGAGAAATCTTCGGCACTTGCGCGCCGTTTTGAAAAGGTGAAGCGCATAAAATCCACAGAGCCTTTTTTAAAAAGAAAAGGAAAAGTAAATCATCTCCCTCCACCTGCAGAGAGTTTATTTTAAAGACGCCACAGTGGGAGCTCGGAGTTATTGCATGCTCTCTGCCACAACAGGCTTGCAAAAGGGCACGCACAGCTAAACGCCACAGTACAGAAGCCACTAATAGTGGTTTCTTGTGTCTGTGCAAGGTCACTGTGCCCAAATGGCAAAACCAGGAACGTTCATGAGATTTCACAGGTTACGTGTAACCCCAACAAGGCAGGGCAGAAAAAGGGCTTGAGGAACCACTGGCAAAAAGCATAATAGGCTTGTGATCCTTCTTCAAACCTGTGGATGAGGATGTTTGCCAAAGAATCTGTTAACTAATTGCAGTGTAAAGGATGCGGTAGAGTGAATGATGCGGTGGCAGAAAAGGTAAATATGTTTCTGCATCTGCGTTCCTCATAGAAGGTCTTGGAAAGGACCAGCCTTGGGATCCTTCTCTGTAGGGGATCCACCCTATGGAGATCAATCTCACCTTCACATGGGAAAGGTTGCAGATGGAAACATGCGTCAGTGCTGTTCGTTTCATGATCTGGACTGCACCATCCAGGAGATGTAAAGGAACTTCAGGGTGAAGTGACCAAACTAGTAGCTGAGTGTGATTTCTTGCTGAAAGCTGCCGTGGCAGTGGAGTTCTGGGGTGACGTGGGAGCAATCTACCGGTGAGCCCAGTATCTGTCCCAGGAAAAGTGGTAAAAGTCCTCATGGTCCTCATGGGTGAATAGCTGGTTAACAGGTAGGAAGCAAAAGTAGGAGCAGATGGTCAGTTTTCCACATGCAGCGTGGTAACCACCGCAGTCCTGCGGAGAACTGTGCTGGGACCTGCTGTGTCCAACTGGGAGTGTGACCAGCAAGGTCATGAAGTTTGCTGACACTGTGTGATCATTGAATATATGGAAAGGGGAAAAGAAGGAAATACGCAGAGCCCTTCTTGTCTCAGGCTTCTGTTGGGATTGGTACTCCACAAGCGAGACAGCTTTGCCATAAGGTGTGGCAGCAACCTGGAGTAAAGGAGAGCAGATTTAGTGGGAGGTTTTACAAGGGAATGAGCTCATGAATCATTCAAAAGAGCAATTTTAACATTTCATTTACCGAGCTGTCTTTCGTGAGAACCAATACCTTCTAGAATATTGGGTGATAAAAAGATTTTTTTTTTTTTTAAAGCTTTTAGGCTGGAGAGTGCCATTTTTTCAAAGCCGCTTTTCTCCACAGCTTCTGCTGATTTCAGTCGAACCAGTGAATAAATTCCCATTAGCTGCAAGAAGTCCTGCTGTGCAGCCAGGAGAGCAGGAGCGGGAAGGTAAAGCTGATAAGAGACACGTAGATTCATTCATTCCTGATTCTGGATGCTTTTTCTTCTGTTCTTCAGGCACAGGAAAGACCTCAACCTTGGTCAAGTATGCGGAGAAGTTCGCTGATCTGAATTTCCTTTACGTGACATTTAACAAAGCTGTTGCAGAGAGGGGGAAAAGTGTCTTCCCCAGAAACGTTACGTGCAAGACTTTCCACTCGTTAGCATTTGGAAGTGTCGGCAAACAGTGAGTGTGGATTTTAGATTCCTTCGTTGAAGGCCAGTGGTGAAGGAAATAAGACATGCCAGGAAAGAAAGGTCTGGTTTTGAAGTAAGCCTCCAGGATTTGAGGAAGCAAAAATCATAGAGTCATAGAATGTGGTGGGTTGGAAGGGACCTCTAAAGGCCATCTAGTCCCACCCCCTGCAGGGAGCAGGGACATCTTCAACCAGATCAGGTTGCTCAGAGCCTCATCCATCCTGGCCTTGAACCCTTCCAGGGATGGGGCCTCCACCCCCTCTCTGGGCAACCTGGGCCAGTGTCTCACCCCCCTCAGGGTAAAGAACTTCTTCCTAATGTCTAGTCTAAACCTGCCCTGCTCCAGTTTAAAGCCATTGCCCCTCGTCCTATCGCTACAAATCATGGAGGATACTATTTCTTTCACCTGCTTCAGGCCAGACTGTGGTTTACAGTTTCCGAATTCTTTCAGCTTGGGTGGGCCAGTGATTTTAGCATCCATATGAGCCTTGGGAAGCAGACTCCTTGCCCTGCTCTGGCATAGACTGTGCTGCCATAAACCCCACTGCCGTTTTGGGGGCCGTTTTTGCTGTTTTGCCTGTGTTTGTAGCCAAAGAGCACTCCACGGGGAGGTAGAAAGCCACTGAGCATGGCTTTTTCACATTTTCCATTTATACTTCAGTGGTACAACCGCTCTAAATGCTGCTTTTATTTAGCAGAGGAGGGTTTTTCTTAACCTGAGTTGTTCCAATGATGCAGTTTCTGGCCAATTACGTTGGCACATCTAAACTGCAGACAGAAAGGAAAATGAGCCACAACCTGGAAGAAGAGGGGAATCCTCTTACCTGGCTCTGAAAACAATCTGTAATTGCAGGGGTGAATGATGGGAATGTCTCTGTGGCTTAACTCTTCATCTGTAAAACCTATAAAATGAACAAGTTTGTGCTTCCACCAAGAATATAGTGAGGATAAATACATGCAGATTTTAAAGATACTCCATTACTAGTCCAAGTGGGTGTATGAAACTGTGCAAGAGAAGCAAAAGTGAGTTTACTTTTCCAGCAGGCGTTTCTTTTGTGTGTCTACATGCTCTACATGTCTCTCCTTTTTTTTTTTTTTTGGTCACCTGTGGCACAGCTATAAAGAAAGAGGCAAGCTAAACTTCTCCAAGATGTCCGTTTACTCCATCAGTTTCCTTATCCAGAACCGGGAGGGACAATCTCTGTTCATAAGAGGGAAAACAGTCTCGCAGACCCTTGAAAACTTTTTTGCCTCTTCAGATGATGAGATCTGTGAAGAGCACGCTCCTATTTGGTTCAAAAATACCCACGGCGAGAGACAACTTGTCAGTCAAGCAGAAAAGAGGGTGAGTATCTGAGATGAAGCAGGACTTGGGCTGCAGGGGTTAGTTAGAAGAGGCTGGAGCCATCCCACATTTCTCTTAGTTCACGGATATTTGTGCTTCAGCTGTAAGAACGGACTGTCAAAATATTTTTTTCCTGTGGTGACAAATCCAAAGGAACTGGAGCTTGTTTGTTCTCCCTGTTCGCACAGCTGGTTTCTCGAGAGGAGATTATCACTGTCTCTGCTCGGTGCAGATGTTTCTTCCTTGCAAGGAGAAGAGATTGCGCGTATTCATATTGCTGCCCCAACGGCGTGATATTGCGCGCAAAGACCATAAACATTTTTGCAGTCATTTTGAGATGCAGAGTTGAACCCAAAATTTCTCATTTAGAGTACAGACATCACAGCGACACTTAAACAACGTGGGCTGGAGTTCTGGAGAAAATTAACTTTTCTGCTTCACATTGATCACATCCGATCAGACCCAGTCCGGCTCGTAGAAATCCAATTTGCAGTCGTTATTTCTGGCATAAAGTGTTAATGCGCAGAAGTTAGGGGGTCTTGTATTATACTGCCCTAATAGCTGGGCCAAAGAAATGTTCTTTTCAGGAAGAACATTTGGAAAAGACTGCGTTGAGAAGAACGGGTGGTGACACAGAAGAGAAGTAGGAGGAGAAAGGTTTCAGAGGAGCCTTTCGAGATCTGCCGTGCCTGGTCTGGTTTTCTGCCTAAAGCGATCTATCCAGACCCTTCCGTTTTCTCTTTCTAGATCAATGTGGAAGAGGCGAAAGAGATATGGCACAATATGAAGAAGCTGGATGGGGACGTCGAGAAAAAATACAAGATAACTTGTGACGGTAAGAGAGTACAGGTGTCAAATAGCCTTCCGATAAAGAGTTGCGGTAGAAAACTGAAGGGATTCCTACTTCTTCCTGGCTGCGTACCAGGAATGAGCATCAAAAAGTATAAAATTCTTGTTCTCCTGCCAGTAGCTCACCAGGGAGCTCAAAACAGGCCCAAAGGCTGGAAGTTTGTTTGGTTTTCCTATTTGGCCTTGGAAAATGGTGGAATTATTCAGATGTGTGCGGTTGGCAGCAGATTCCTAGAAATAATGGGAGAGACGGTGGGTGAAGAAATGCTAATGGTGAGCGTTTGTCCTTGCTGCTGCCGGCGTGTCCTTTCTTCTTCCTTCTTACCACGTGTGCAGATAATGCCAGAGGGAGCCTGTACTGGGGAAAAACTTCTTCCTTGTCATTTTTTTGCTGCATTAAGAGTTTTGGAGTCCTCGATGTACCTGCCTTCCTCCAGTGCAGTCAGGTTGCTTTGTTTGGGGTTTTTTTTTTTTCCATGCTTCATACAGCCAAGGGAGATAGAGCAACATCTGCGAACAATTAGAGACTTTTGCAGCCCCTCCAAATGTCATGCAAATTCCGAGCAAGAAGTAGGGACAGAAACGTTTGGGTTTTTTTAAACGAGGGACTTGTTTGAAGAATCGTGGTGTTTTATGATAAGAAAATTGCCATCTCACTGGCATGCCTTGTTCTTTCTCTCAGGGTATTTGAAACTTTGGCAGCTCAGCAAGCCTCAGCTCTTAGGGTACGATGCCATTTTTGTCGATGAAGCACAGGACTGCACGCCAGGTGAGTGGTGACAGGAGCTGCAGCCTCGCTAAGCACTTTACAGAGAGAGGATGTTTGTGTGCTTGGGGGTGTGTGAGAAGTAGCACAATCAGAAAAAAAATCTTCCCCTCAGCTGCAACATTATAACTGACCCATTGCTTGGTCCCAGATCCTCGCAAATTCAGTAAGGCAGCTCATAAGCAGGCTACAAGGGTACATGTGCATCAGCTGGAGGGATTGCTTTCAGCTGCTTTGAGCGTCCAGATGTGCCTTCCAGAGCCTTTTAGAGGCACAGAATGTGTTGGGTGGTGAGGCACTGGAACAAGTTGTCAATGCCCCATCCCTGGAGGGGTTCAAGGCCAGGTTGGACGGGGCTTGGAGCAACCTGGGCTGGGGGGAGGTGGCGCTGGCCCG
>VXBO01003097.1:6995-24665 GCA_013400135.1 Rhinoptilus africanus | reverse complement strand
CTTCCAACCCAAAACATTCTGTGATTCTGTAATCTAGTCCAACCCGCCTGCAGTGAGCAGGGACATCTTCAACTAGATCAGGTCGCTCAGAGCCTCATCCAGCCTGGCCTTGAATGTCTCCAGGGATGGGGCCTCCACCCCCTCTCTGGGCAACCTGGGCCAGTGTCTCACCACCCTCAGGGTAAAGAACTTTTCCTGTTGCTTTGCTGCGAACTGAGACAAACAGAACACCAGCAGAGCCAAGGATGTGGTTTAGAACAAAAGTGGTGAGACATGAAGTGGCTCAGCTATCAGAACAGCAGCCCTGCTCCATCCCACCCAGCGCTGGGTGCAAGTCTTGTTTGTTCCTTGCCACCACCCTGGGGATTCCTGAGTCCAGAAGGCTGTTGGCAGGTCGAGGGAGGTCATCCCTCACCTCTACTCTGCCCTGGGGAGGCCACCGCTGGAGTACTGTGTCCTGTTCTGGGCTCCCCAGTTCAAGAAAGATGGGGAAGTGCTGGAGAGAGTCCAGCAGAGGGCTACGAAGATGATCAGGGGATGGAGCACCGCTCTGATGAGGAGAGGCCAAGAGAGCTGGGGCTGTTTAGCCTGGAGAAGACTGAGAGGGGATCTCATCAATGCTGATCGATATCTAAAGTGGGGGTGGCAAGACGATGGGGCCAGACTTTTCTCATTGGTGCCCAGTGACAGGACAAGAGGGAACGGGCACAAACTTGAGCCCAGGAAGTTCCACCTAAACATGAGGAGGAACTTCTTTCCCTTGAGGGTGGCAGAGCCCTGGCCCAGGCTGCCCAGGGAGGTGGTGGAGTCTCCGTCTCTGGAGACATCCCAAACCCGCCTGGAGGCGTTCCTGTGCCCCCTGCTCTGGGTGACCCTGCTCTGGCAGGGGGTTGGACTGGGGGATCTCCAGAGGTCCCTTCCAACCCCCACCCTTCTGTGATTCTTTGCTGGGGATATGGAGAGCACCTCTATATGGAGGGCCCCTCAAAACCAGTTGAATCAGTTCTGCAAAGGGATGTAAGTGGACTGAACTATGTGCTAAGGAACCAAAGAAGCAGGGCAGAAGGCCTAGTCTTCTGAAATACCTTTTCAGTAGGTATTAAATCAGCTCAAAGGCTTCATCAGACCATCTCCTGCCTGTACTCACTGGAGACCTGGTCTTGCAGGGGTTGGGCTGTGCTTTCGCAGCTGAGCACGATGCAAGCGATTGTTCTGCTGGCGTGACTGAGCCTTGGGCAGGCTTGGTCAAAGTAGACCGAAGGGTTTTCTGAGGTGTGCACTGAGTCACCGCGAACACCTGCAGCGCCTCCGGGTCCCTGGGGATGGGTGGTGGATTTCTGCTGGGCTCACAAGTGTGGGATTAAGATGCCGTGCAGCTCCGGTCCAGGAAAAAACACCCTCAGACTAAAATAGTGAGAGGACGTTTGTAGAGCTCCCAGTCATCTGCACGCTTCCCTTCACTTCTTCCCAACTTGCTGTCTCCTGCAGCTGTACTGACCCCTTAAACGCCGTGAATCATCAGGCAAGAGATCTTGCTTTCATACAGGCAAGAGATATTGTACAGTTCACCCTTGGTTTATGAGCCGGCTCCCCCTTAACGCTCCGATGTTCTCCTGCAGCCATCGTGGATATTGTCCTGTCACAGAAATGCGGTATAATCCTCGTAGGAGACCCCCACCAGCAGATCTACACCTTCCGAGGCGCTGTCAATACCCTCTACTCAGTGCCTCACACCCACGTCTACTACCTCACCCAGGTAAGACGAAGGTTTGCTGCTGGCCTTGCCCGGACAGATCCCTGATGCGGCGGAAGATGTTTCACATCCTTCTTCAGAAGGCCAGACTGCTCGCGTTTGTCACCGTGGAGTGCTTGCCTTGCCTGGATTAGTGGCATGCCTTGCTGTTCACACTCTCAGAGTGTGAACCTGCGCTACGGAGCTCCTTTGGGAACCTCTTAGTGGAATGATCCCATCACTAGGAAAGCCATATTGCTTTGAAAAATGGCTACTGGGGTAGAGACCTTAGTGCGTGGCTTATTTCAAGGAGATCCCCTCTTCTCTGGGTTAGTTCTCAGCTCCAGCTGAGCGGGCAGGGGCAGATATCCATCACCCCCTATTGCCAGGCAGTTGCAACAGTGGTTCTCGTGCACAGAGACGGAGTTAGAAACAAGGAGGTGAATTTTGTTCTGGCGGTGACCTCCTTGAAAGAAAACCACATCAATTAAGGAGGACACATTTGCTGGCTGTACGCTCCACCTTTTTTTTCTGGCTCTTTACAAACTCTGGCACTTCTGTCCCACCAGTGTCCCTTTGTCTCTGATGTCTCCTGCCCTGGTTGTCTGCCGAGGGCATCATTTCCAGCAGCAGCTTCAGCTGATCTGCGTTTGCCCTGGAAGAGAGCTCCTGCCTTCTTTCAGCACAAGGTGATGCTCGTGACTCCAGGCTGGATTACCTAACCTGCTGCTGTGCCGCTGGAAGGCTCACCCTGATTAGTATTTTGGCCTGATTAGCCACATGGCTACACAATTCTCACAGCTAATATAAGGGAGGAGCTGCCCCTTTGGGAATCCTGGCAGAATGAATCGGCTTAAATCAGCGACACAAGCTGCAACGCCACCAGCTCCTAAGCCACAGTGGCCACCAAAACGCCCACCCACCTGAGCTGCCTTTTCCCCTTGCTCCGTGCCAGCCTTGCCGAGGGGCAGGAACCAGGCAGGGACAGGCACGTAGAAACGGCAACTGCATTTATTTGCAGCGGCACATCTTGTGACAGCGTTGGGACCAGCCCTGCATCACCTCATTCGTGGAGTTTGTCGGGTAACGAGATATTCCACTTCTCATTGCTGGTGGAAGTGTTGCCCTCAGCCAAAGCGCTGGTGTTTTTTAACCTGGCTGTTAGTGAAACTTGATTAGGGCTTTGACTTCACGACGTTTTGACTGTTGGCCCCAAATCTACAGGTCAGGAAATAATAACGAGCAAACTCCAGCCCTGCTCTGCTGCTCCGGTCCCTCACCTCCCCAGCTCCCAAGTGAGGGACCTGGCTCCTGTCCCACCACCTCCAGTCCCTGCAGGACAGAAGTGCCACGGGGAAGAGTCTTGGCGGTGGCAGTTGTTGGGGTGGAGAGGCTGGAAACCACATTTTGCCCTGTACGATAGTCCCGTCTCACAGCACAGTTCCTATCGCCTTGGGGAAGAGTGGCCAGGGTTTCTAGGAATTGTTTGGGAGGATCAGGGTGCTTTTTCGAAGAGAAACTTTGTCCAGAAGGTTTGTGGGAATTGTATAGTTCCATATAGAGTAGTACTTTTGTAGGTTGTAACAAGTTCCTCTTCTTTTCTTGCCGTTTCCTTCTTTTTTTCCACATAGAGTTTCAGATTCGGTCCTGAAATAGCTTACATTGGAGCAACCATTCTGGATGTCTGCAAGAGGATCAGGAATAAGACATTAGTGGGTGGAAGCCAAAAGGGTAAGTCGTCTTGGTGCACCCTTCGTCTCGGTCAGCTCTGCTCGGTGACTAGGAGTCACGGAGCTACCGCATAATAAACAAAGTGTCTCGGGATTAATCCTGATTTATGAAGATCTTTGGGTTTTAGATGCCTGCTGTCTAACCGTCCTGGCTAACTGGGAATTTCTTCCTGCAGGTGATGTGAGAGGCAGCATGGAAGGGAAGATAACAGTCTTATCACGAAGCAATTTTAACGTGTTCGAGGATGCTGTGAAGCTTACTGGAAGAGAGAGACTGATTAAAATACACGTGATCGGGGTAAGAGGAAATTGCCGCTGCCTCTTTCACGTCCCAACCTCAAGTCCCCAAGCCTGTTCCTCAAATCTCTGAGCCTTTTTAGGTTCATCTGACCCTTTTTTCACGAGATGAGACAGCAGCAGCTCCGTTCTGCTGAGGAAGAGCGATACACGGCTGTGACAATTTGCTGGAAGTATTTGCGTTAGGTGGAGCGCTGCTGACTGTCTTTGGCCACCGGCAGTGGCACAGTGTTCCTGCATTAGGGACATGAAAATCAGCCGTAATTGCAGGCTGAGAGTAAGAAGCAGCGGAAGGCAGTCGGCTGCGCCCTGAGAGGATAAGCATTTTCCAAGCTGTCTTGAAAGACAAAGACAATGGTTGAAGCTGAAGGTGACCTTTGGGCTTGTGGATGCCACAGAGGGCTGGGCTGGGCTCGTTCTTCGTTTCTGTCCTGTGATGGTCTGGTCCCTGTCCCGATACGCCCAGGAAAGTCAGGGAAAGTTGGTTCACCAGCCTTGTTGGTGAGGGGAGTTGAGATTTCCAGCAGTGCTGAATGTTAACCCCTTGAGGGAGCCATAATGCTGAGGTTTGCGCTGAATTTTCATTTGCGAAAAGCGCCCGTGTACCTGAAGAAGGCGAGTGTGCGTGCGCGCACATCTGCAGAAATTCACGTGCTTGAACCGCAGGAAGGTTTTAATAAGGCTCCACCTTTCAAATGCCTCAGAGGAATCATTAATCTTCAAACTCCAAATCACCAACACCCATGATTTAATTTGAGATGTTCTGTGCCCAGAAATGTAGAAGCACTTGAACGGTTGTCCTGGTGCTGCATGTGTTTGAGGGCGAGCCTGATCTTTTGAATTTTGGGCTGGTATTTTAAGTTCTTAACCTTTTTTGCACCAGAAAGCTTCATATTATAAAAGAATGAGTGTTTGAACTGTCTACCCGGTACAGAAATTCTCATCTGCCTTTGCAGTTCAAACTGACGCTTTTTTTGATGGAACAAAACAAACTGAATTTGGGAACAAGGGGGAAAAAGTATTTTCTGAAAGTAAAAAATGCCAAAGCAAAGCCTTTTGTCGCAGTTTACATCAAAACCGAAACATTTCCGGTCGGTTTAGCAAGTTTATCTTCATTGTGGTGGTCCATCGCTTCGGGAAAGGGGATGCAGACATGCCTGGAGCTGGCTTTCCTGCGGAACAGCCTGGAGTCAATAGGCCAACAGCATTTATGGCACAGCAGGCTTTCCAAGTTCATTTTAACAAAGCAATATGCAACTATTAAAAGCTAAAATGACCAAACCCAGCAGCTTTACTCCTGTATATTAAGAGAAATTGTTGTTTGGTTTAGGGGCTTGCCCGTTTTGGCCTGAGCAGAATTTATGATATTTGGAAACTCAGCCAACCCGCAGATGAACGGAAAAAAGGTGAGTAGATCACAGAATCACAGATCCTCACCCTTCACTCTGTGCATCATCCTCCTTACAGCTTCAGAGACTTTTTTTTTTAGTTTTTGATGCAGTGATGGAAAGGAACACACTTCTTGGTGGTTTATTTTTTATTTCCTCATGCAGTTATCTGTTGAAAACTGACTTCTCAGTGGTAGCGTCGTGGGCTGCGCTATTTCGTCTGCTTCAGGGCCTGGTGTTCCTACCAGAAATGCTGAAATTGTGGGGCTTGTGTCATGCAGCCCTCCTCGCCTTTCCTCTGCAATGCCTTATCTTGAGTGCAAGAGCCCAGTAAACTCATAGATTGGGATTTTTCCCCTGTGGTTTCCAATTTGACTTCATTTTTCAATTCACAGAATGGTTCAGGTTGGAAGGGACCTTAAAGATCATCCAGTGCCACCCCCTGCCCTGGACAGGGATACCTCCCACCAGCCCAGGTTGCTCCAAGGCCCGTCCAACCTGGCCTTGAACCCCTCCAGGGATGGGGCAGCCACAGCTTCTCTGGACAACCTGGGCCAGGGGCTCACCCCCCTCACAGCAAAGAATTTCTTCCTGAGATCCAATCTAAATCGCCACTCTTTCAGTTTGAAGCCGTTACCCTGTGTCCTGTCGTTTGTCTTAGGCTTTTCCTGTTTTGTTTTGTTTCCAAACCTGGTGTATTGAATTCTCTCTCACGTGCTTTCTTTTCACTAGTGGATATAATGTAGAAAATAAATCCTTCATTTAAAATCTCCCCCTGCCCTGGCAACAGTAGGCAAGGATTGTTATATATGGGGCACAGGTTGATTAGACGGGTGTTGTTATCAGTTCGTTGGAAGGTGAGCTACCAGGAAATCTCCTTGCCATCTGGGTAAAAAAAGAGAATAATGCAGGTTGGAAGGGCCTTGAGGCTGTGCCTGCCCTTAGCCCCCTCTCCAGCCTGAGCTGCCCTGAAGTCAAATTAGATTCTTTTCAGACTTCTCAGGGTCTTTTTCCTTCAATTTCCAAATATCTCTAGGGACAAAGGCTGTACAGACTTTCTAGGACACGTGCTCTAGAAATGAGTGAGCGCAGGGAATGTTTGCCAACTCCTGAGCTCTGTAAACTTCCATACGCTTCGTAGTACACCAGCTGTATATCTCAAAGTGATGCTGCTTTGGGGAACTACCCACTCTGATGAAGGCATCGAGATTTGATGGTGTTTTGTGTCAGGAAAGAGAAAATCCTGAGGGAAAACCACCCATCACGGAGCGAGGAGTACATCCCAAGACCCTGCATCCCACAGCAGCGGTCCATCCGTGGCCCCACACTTGCCTTCCCTCAGACATACTCTGAAATTCCCTCAGACATACTCTGAAATTCCCTCAGACATACTCTGAAATTTGATTAGAATTAAAAGCCACCGTGATATGCGCCTGTCAAATAAATTCATGTTATATCTGCTACTTTCTTTTCAGCGAACCTTGTTATAAATGACTCCTTTATCAAAAGATGGGAAGAGACTCAGGGCTTCTTTGGGTTAAAGGAATATGCAGAGCGCATCGATGACAAAGACCTGGAAGTGAAGATTGCGATAGTGGAGAAATACAAAGAGCGGATCCCTGAGCTGGTGCAGAAGATTGAGAGCAGCCATGTGTCACAAGAAGCCATGGCAGGTAAGGACAAGCTGTGTCTTTGATAGAGGAGCAAATTCAGGTCTTTTTTCAATCCAGCTTCAGTGCTGAAACCACCTTGTTCTGCAAAAAAAAGCTACATTTGGATCAAGTCCAGTTCTGGAGCCCCTGCTACAAGAAAGATATGGATGTGCTGGAATGTGTCCAGAGAAGGGCCCTGAGGATGCTCAGAGGGCTGGAGCACCTCTCCTACAAAGACAGACTGAGAGAGCTGGGAATGTTCAGTCTGGAGAAAAGAAGGCTCTGAGGAGACCTTATCGTGGCCCACCAGGATCTGAAGGGGGCCCACAAGAAAGCTGGGGAGGGACTTTTTAGGATGTCGGGTAATGGTAGGATTAGAGGGAATGGATTAAAACTAGAGATGGGTCGTTTCAGAATGGACGTTTGGAAGAAGTTCTTCCCCATGAGGGTGGTGATGGAAGAGGTTGCCCAGAGAGGGGGTGGGAGCCCCATCCCTGGAAGTTTTGAAGGCCAGGCTGGATGGGGCTCTGAGCAACCTGATCCAGNAATGCAGGTTGGAAGGGCCTTGAGGCTGTGCCTGCCCTTAGCCCCCTCTCCAGCCTGAGCTGCCCTGAAGTCAAATTAGATTCTTTTCAGACTTCTCAGGGTCTTTTTCCTTCAATTTCCAAATATCTCTAGGGACAAAGGCTGTGCAGACTTTCTAGGACACGTGCACTAGAAATGAGTGAGCGCAGGGAATGTTTGCCAACTCCTGAGCTCTGTAAACTTCCATACGCTTCGTAGTACACCAGCTGTATATCTCAAAGTGATGCTGCTTTGGGGAACTACCCACTCTGATGAAGGCATCGAGATTTGATGGTGTTTTGTGTCAGGAAAGAGAAAATCCTGAGGGAAAACCACCCATCACGGAGCGAGGAGTACATCCCAAGACCCTGCATCCCACAGCAGCGGTCCATCCGTGGCCCCACACTTGCCTTCCCTCAGACATACTCTGAAATTCCCTCAGACATACTCTGAAATTCCCTCAGACATACTCTGAAATTTGATTAGAATTAAAAGCCACCGTGATATGCGCCTGTCAAATAAATTCATGTTATATCTGCTACTTTCTTTTCAGCGAACCTTGTTATAAATGACTCCTTTATCAAAAGATGGGAAGAGACTCAGGGCTTCTTTGGGTTAAAGGAATATGCAGAGCGCATCGATGACAAAGACCTGGAAGTGAAGATTGCGATAGTGGAGAAATACAAAGAGCGGATCCCTGAGCTGGTGCAGAAGATTGAGAGCAGCCATGTGTCACAAGAAGCCATGGCAGGTAAGGACAAGCTGTGTCTTTGATAGAGGAGCAAATTCAGGTCTTTTTTCAATCCAGCTTCAGTGCTGAAACCACCTTGTTCTGCAAAAAAAAGCTACATTTGGATCAAGTCCAGTTCTGGAGCC
This sequence comes from Rhinoptilus africanus, assembly GCA_013400135.1. Classification (NCBI taxonomy): domain Eukaryota; kingdom Metazoa; phylum Chordata; class Aves; order Charadriiformes; family Glareolidae; genus Rhinoptilus; species Rhinoptilus africanus. The sequence goes on along the minus strand of VXBO01003097.1, from coordinate 16,426 downwards.
CCTGCTACAAGAAAGATATGGATGTGCTGGAATGTGTCCAGAGAAGGGCCCTGAGGATGCTCAGAGGGCTGGAGCACCTCTCCTACAAAGACAGACTGAGAGAGCTGGGAATGTTCAGTCTGGAGAAAAGAAGGCTCCGAGGAGACCTTATTGTGGCCCACCAGGATCTGAAGGGGGCCCACAAGAAAGCTGGGGAGGGACTTTTTAGGATGTCGGGTAATGGTAGGATTAGAGGGAATGGATTAAAACTAGAGATGGGTCGTTTCAGAATGGACGTTTGGAAGAAGTTCTTCCCCATGAGGGTGGTGAGACACTGGAAGAGGTTGCCCAGAGAGGGGGTGGGAGCCCCATCCCTGGAAGTTTTGAAGGCCAGGCTGGATGGGGCTGTGAGCAACCTGATCCAGTGGGAGGTGTCCCTGCCCAGAGCAGGGGGTTGGAACTGGATGATCTTTAAGGTCCCTTCCAACCCAAACCATTCTATAATTCTGTGATTCTAAGTCGAGCCTTTTAGGGAGAAAGGAAGTTGAACAGCAGCTTTTGGCGTCCATCTGGGACGCCGGGTGGAGTTCAGTGCAATGAATCTGCTGCCAAAGGATTGCTCCGTGTCGGGGTTTAGGACGGATCGGCCAATGACGAGATGACAGATGCTCTCCCCCCACCTCTCGCTCTGAGGAGAGGAGGAGGAGGGATAAAGAGATTTAGGAGTTTAGAAGGAACTAAACTACTTTAATGACATATTAATAAGAAAATTAAAAGAAAATAATAAAATAAATACTATATATATATAAAACTATCAANAAACAGTTTTCTGCCCAATATGCTGTTAATTTCGGGGAGTTAGAAAAGACCTATCTAAGAAGTAAAATTACTAAACAGAAAGTTCTGTTCACCTCAAACCAGGACACTCAGCGTGACTTTGTGCCCAAAGGTTTATTTTCCTCTAGCGATACATCCTGCAGTTGGAAAGCCCTAGGACTTTATCCTGCTTTTTGGGATTCTTGTTGGAAGGAGGGCAACTTGCTGAATAAAATTGGGGGGGGGGAACATGACAAAGCAATCCAGTAAAAAAATCACCAAATAAAGAGCATTCCTGTTTGGGAGTTGCGGCTGGGGCTCAGGCTGCTGAACACCAGGGATTTTCCTTGGCAGGGAACTTGTCTTCACCAGTCTAAATTCCCGACAGAGGTGCTTTCCTTCTGATTTACAATGAAGGAGAAGTGAAATGAATGCAGAATGGAATAATTTCATTTGACTCGGCGCCTTCTGAAATCAAAAATACCATTATTGCTGACACGACTGATCTTTTTTTTCCTTTTGTTTTTCCTCCTTGTTCCCAACGTGTGCTGGTCACAGATTACCTAATAGGTACTGTCCATCAAGCCAAAGGCCTGGAGTTCGACACGGTGCTGATTGCGGATGACTTTGTGAGGGTACCGTGTCTCAGTGGGGATTACCAGAGAAGAACTAACTTCAGTGTCGGTAAGGGAGCGGCTGTGTGTGGTCCTCACCCTGATGTGAAAGTGGGAAAGCAAAGCACGCTGCCGGCGCTCGTCCTGTGAGCCCGTCCTTCCTGGCATTGTCAAGTGCCACTGGCTGTCCTAGTGATTATTGATCTAGTTTCCTTTACAGCAAGTGAGGAGCAGGAGAATATTCCTGCAGTCAAGCTTGTAGCTCTCCAGCAATAAAGACCAACTCCACGCTTGAGAAACGGCCTCAAGTTGCGCCAGGGGAGGTTTAGACTGGATATTAGGGAAAATTGTTACACGGAAAGGGTTATTAAGCATTGGAACAGGCTGCCCAGGGATGTGGTTGAGGCACCATCCCTGTAGGTATTTAAAAGATGGGTAGACTTAGTGCTTAGAGATATGGTGTAGGGACGGTGTTTGTCAGAGTTGGGTTGATGGTTGGACTCGATGATCTGAAAGGTCCCTTCCAACTTGGGCAATTCTGTGATTCTGTGAGAGACGCCAGTGCTTGGCTTAGGTGCCAGAGTTCATGCTCTGGAAGAGCCGGTCTCTTCCCAGTACGCAGAGAGGAGCCTGCAGAGTCAATCTAGAGACTGAGAGACTTCCAGGGCCAAGTCTGTGCCTGGGAGGTGGAAAAAACCCGTAGCAGTGAGCTGCAGGTAGAGTCCTGCCTTTGCCTGGAGGGAGGAACATGGAAGGAGGCCGGAGCTGTCAGTGGTGTCGGGAACTGCACAGCAAGCACAGGGGAGTGCTGCAGAGCTGTGCTGCTCTGCAGGATCATGCTCTGCTGGAGAAGCACTGACTGTCCTTCTAGAATTACTAGCTGAAGTGTCGGAAGAACGGCAGAGCTGTTTCTTGTTTTCTGAAGCTATTGATGATCTTTCCTCCAACCCAGGCATGTATCCTGAGGATGAGTGGAACCTGCTCTATGTCGCAGTGACGCGTGCGAAGAAGTGTTTGCTGATGTCAAAGACCCTGGAACACCTTTTAGCCTTGGCTGGGGTAAGTGAAATCTTTGTGAGGTGAGGAGTCGGTAAGCCTGAGGGATGGGCGGCCATCCAGAGGGAAGCGGACAAGCTGGAGAAGTGGGCCCGTGTCAACCTCATGAGGTTCAGCAAGGCCAAGTGCAGGGTTTGACACATGGGCAGGGGCAAGACCCCGTATCCATAAAGGCTGGGGGATGAGGGGGTGGAGAGCAGCCCTGAGGAGAAGGACTTGGGGGTGTTGGGGGATGAGAAGCTCAACAGGAGCCGGCACCGTGCGCTGGCAGCCCAGAAACCCCCCCGCAGCCTGGGCTGCATCCCCACAGCGTGGGCAGGGGGGCGAGGGGGGGATTCTGCCCCTCTGCTCCGCTGGGTGAGACCCCCCTGCAGTGCTGCCTCCAGCGCTGGGGCCTCAGCACAGGAGAGACACGGAGCTGTTGGAGCGGGGCCGGAGGAGGCCCCGGAGATGCTGGGAGGGCTGGAGCCCCTCTGCTGTGGGGACAGGCTGAGAGAGCTGGGGGGGGTCAGCCTGGAGAAGAGAAGGCTCCGGGGAGAGCTTGGAGCCCCTTCCAGTCCCTAAACGGGGCTTGTAAGAAAGATGGGGAGGGACTTCTTAGCAAGGCCTATTGCAATAGGCCAAGGGGTAATGGCTTTAGGTGAAAAGAGGTAAGATTTAGACTAAATGTAAGGAAGAAACATGCTGAGGGTGGCAAGACACTGGCCCAGGTTGCCCAGAGAGGTGGGAGATGCCCCATCCCTGGAAACATTTGAGGCCAGGTTGGACGGGGCTCTGAGCAGCCTGATCTAGTTGAAGATGTCCCTGCCCAGGGCAGGGGGTTGGACTAGGTGGCCTTTAAAAGTCCCTTCCAACCCAAACCGTGTTGTGATTCCATGATTCTAAATGACGGCTCTTGCAGTCGCATTCCCACCTTCTCCATCCAAACCTCTCAGGAAGGACGGGTGCTGCCAATTTAGAAAGGTGCCAAGAGAGGCAGCACCCACTACCCAAAACAACCCGCTCATCTCTGCTTACTATGTTTGGAGGGGGTGTGCGATAGAGAAGCATAAAAGATTATCATAGGATTCACCCTGATCTTAAGATTCACTCTGGGCGCGAATACCCCGGGGTCACGTTTTTCCCGCGGTTCACACTGCTCCGCACCGTGACTTCAGTAGCAAGACACGAAGTTGCAGCATTTTTTTCCACCGCCCTTGCATTTGGGTGTTGTCTTCCACAGACCCCGCGAGCGCGTGGGTTCCCTTTTCTGTCTGCAGCGGTTGCCAGCTCTGACTTCGCTTCCTTCCTCACCAGCTGCTGCTGGCTTCTGCTGGATTTTTTTGTTCCTTCCAGGGGTTTGGGGTTTTTTTTTTTTTGATTGTTTGATTTCTGTAAAAAAAACCCCATCATGTTGCAAGGCCTTAAAAAGAAAAAAGAAACACATTCCAGTAACTCGGCTCCCTCTGAGTATTGTTGTTCCCCTTTTTTTTTTTTTCTCTTATTTCTTAGGAGCATTTCCTTCGGGTGGAGCTGATGAGCGAGGCTGCGAAGGATGGGGCCACCCTCGCTTGTTCCGTGCCACAGTGTACACAAACGCTGCAGTCCAACTGCCGGCTGGTTGTGAAGAAGCTCCCTTTGACACACGTACGTCCCCTCCCTGGAGCTTTGAGCTCACGATTGTGAATCGGGAGCCTTCACGAGCTGCTCTGGTCGCTTGGGGGACGGCTGTTCTTTGTGACTGTTCTGAGTTATCGCAGCCAGGAGGGAAAACCCGAGTGCTAAACTGCAGCGGAAGCGAGCAAGGAACGTCCCATAGCTGGATCTCCTGCCCACAGCTCCCCAGCCCTTTGCTTCTGCTCCCAACCCCGGCTCATAATTGAGGTGGCTTCCCAGCCGCATGATTCAGGGTGGTGGTGCAGTTCCCACAGATCCCACTCAGGCCTTGACCTCTCTTCCGAGACTAATAGTGGTCTCGGCAGGGATGGCTTTGGGGGTTTTGTTGTGTCAGATCTCATTTCTGACTCTTGCAGCCTCTGCCAAGGCCATGGAAGAGCCATCTGGGATGAGCAGAGCATCCCTCACTCCAGTGACAATTTGACTTTTGGGTCCAGTTTTGGCTTCAGTCCCACCTTCTGGCCCTGGGGGTTCATCCTTGCCCAGAGGCGCGGTGAAGGCCAAGCTTCCCTAGCGCTGGGATCTGCAAGCACACGCTAAGTCTGGTGGAGCTCCATGTCCACAAGAAGAGACAGGTGATGGCTCCAAGCCATCAGCAGGGGACATGAGATGGAGAAAACTTTGCTCTTGACCAACAAAAGACCTGTCCAGGGACATTTTGGCTGTTGCAGCTATTAAACAAGCTGTCCCATTTCAGACTGGACGTTAGGAAGAAGTTCTTCCCCATGAGGGTGGTGAGACACTGGAAGAGGTTGCCCAGAGAGGGGGTGGAAGCCCCATCCCTGGAAGTTTTGAAGGCCAGGCTGGATGGGGCTCTGAGCAACCGGATCTAGTGGGAGGTGTCCCTGCCCCGGGCAGGGGGTTAGAACTAGATGATCTTTAAGGTCCCTTCCAACCCTGACAATTCTATGACTCTATAAGGGATTTCTTGCAAGGGAGGTGGCAGGAAGTGCTTCGGGCACATCATTGCTCTCTTCCCTGGGTGTGAGGGGGTTGCGTCGGAGGTTGGAAGCCTTCCTCCAACCTTCCTCTTCTCTGAAATCTCCTCTCTTTCCCCCACAGAGCAACGGCAGCAAGGATGCAGGTGGCTACCTTTGCCACGCTTGCGCACAGCAGCGCTTTGGCTCTCTGACACCCCTGACCTTTTCCTCAGCACTTCAGGAACAGCCCATCTAGCTCGAACAAAGCCCTCCAGAGCCCCGGCTGCATCCCAAGAGCCATGCTGGGCACGGGACAAGACCTCTTGTGACATGCCAGCTCCAAAATTAGGTGGATATCGGAGCAGGATTTTGGACCAACTCCAAGAGGAAGCCTCCAGGCTCTCTGCAAGGAGGTGTGAGACCTTGTCTCTAGCCCTGCCTTGCCCTCCGGAGCGGGTCAGCATGGCCTGCATCTCTGCACAGAAGAATATGCACTATATAAACTGCACTGGACAGGACACCTTCCTAAATTTTTTGAGCATTACCAATATCCATTATGTCGGTCACCAGGAAAAGACCTCCAGGGACCAAACTGGCACAATATCCCTGCCTATTCCGTCATGTCATGCCTTGGTGAGATCCCTCTGATCCACTGGAAGAAGAGGAAATGCGATGCTGAAAAGTACACTTTATTCCTAGAAAACAGACTTCTTCCTGGAGCCTGTTTTAATGGGGAAAATTTCCTCTGGGAGGAAGTCATTAGTATCTCCCAGTCAAATTAGTTTTCCTTATTTGCAGCTGAGGGTTTTCCCTAGACGGTGTTTTCCTTCTATAAGGGAAGACGAGAGGCAGCATCTGAAGAACTGCTTTGTTTTGGTTTGCTTTCAGTCTAACTCAGAACTGGAGAGCGTTTTTAATCTTGAAATTAAATTTGTAACACAATAAAAAAAAAAAAGCGCCTTAATGCTTTCTTTTTTCTTTTCCCTTCTGTCAAGAAGTCGTCTTGGGTTGCATTTCTTTACCAGCCATCACGGTAGCGGTGGTGCAAAGCAGCACGGTGCTCCTGGAAATCAGATGGTGGCTTACGCTCTCCCTTTGAAGACACCGTGGATTGTTGTAGCAGAGCCCACGTCATGTAGAGATCAAAACTGAAACTGGTTTCATAAGAGATCCGCTCTTGGACGTGGGCCCAGAGCCATGAGCCATGCCCGCTGGAGGAAGCTCGTGCATCCTGTTGATTTCCATGGTCATTCATTGAACAGCAGCTGCTTCGCTGTCTCTTCTTTCACTTTCGAAGCACCGGCTCCAGAGGTTCCGCTCACCTAAGCACGGGCAGAAGTTCACCCAGGACTTGGATGTTGGATGTAACAGCAAAGCTCAGCACAGACCTTTGACCAGGCACCTCCAGCGATCCCTTCCAGCCTCACCTGTTTTCCAAGCATCCCACAGTACGTTGGGGAGAGGCGGCATTGCTGCCGGAGCATTTGCTCCGTCGCACATCCAAAGTGGTGCCTCCTCCAGCTCCGATGGTCCAGATCAGTGGCCCAAACAGGAAGACAAGACAAAGCAGCGAGGAGAGGATGTGGAAGTTAAGTTGTTAGATCCCTACTGGTTTCCAGCTGACTGCTAAAACCCCTTTTGCCATCCAGCTGAGCGATGGCAGCTGCCACCTTGCCATCACCCTTTGCCTCTAGAGCACGGCCATACTGGTGGCCCACGAGCCCTTGTTGCTGCGGAGATGGATTTCACCCCAACCCAGCTCCCCTCCGTCCCCACTGTCCTCTCCACCATCGCAGCTGCCGACAAAAAAAATCAGTGTCTGTGTGTGCATTATTTTATGTACACTATATACACATTTATACATAAACCAGCAGCAAGATAAAGCTGCCTGTTCTGTAGCGAGAGAAGAACGAGGTGGGGAAAAAAAAGCTTAGGAGAGACAGAGAAGGGAAAACCTGCAAAGGAAAATACTTCCTAGGTCGTGCCTTCAGTCTTTGGTAGTATCTGTAGTGAAATCGCTCCTGCTTGTGGTTCCCTGTGAGTGGCCGGAGCCGGCAGGCACCTGGAGTCGGTGCTGAAAGTGCCTCCGAAGGATCCCTGAGCTGCGTATGGGGACCAACCCCTGCAACCGCGGTGGGACGGCGCCGGCACCGTTTGCTTCTGTTGCAGGTTCACCGGCGAATGGCTGAAAAGGAGCAGGAAGGGGGTGAGGATGCGGCGGAAGGATGCTTGGCCAGGTCCCTCTCTCTCTGTCTTCCACCCCCAATGCCGCTTTATGCAGTTTGGGGCAATTTTAGGGCAAAGCAGCTCTAGGGAAGGGGGTGGCATCCAGCTGGCCCAACTCTGGCCCTGCTCCTCACCAGGGAACAGGCGCTACTTGGGACAGGGCAGCCCAGCATCACCCCCAGCACCCAAACCCCCTTCCCTGCACCCCAAACCCCCTCTGCTGGTGCAGGCAGCCCCGCCGCCCACTCCCTGACACCCAGCAGCACCCACAGGACTACCTCCTCCCAAAACAGAACACCCACCACCTCCACGCCACCCCAGGGTGTTTGTGGGCTCACCCACCCCCGGCGTTCAGCTGCATGATGGGACACCCGCGCACCTTTGGGTGCTGGAGCGGTCTCATCCACAAGAGTCACCCGTTCAGGCTGGGAAGAGTGGCTGCATGTCCCTGGGGTGAGCGTGCTCCGTGTGGAGGGCAGCTGGGGACCAGGATGTGCTCTGCCACATGCTGTCACCGCTCAGGGAAGCGTCTGGCTTCCCGTCTAAGCTCGGAGCATCCCCTGCGTTGGCGGGTGCACTGAGTTGCCCAGTGGTGGGTGCTCAGCCCGTGGGGGAGACACTGGGTAGCAACATCTCCTCATTCTCAGCAGCAGTAGCCACCATGGGGATGGCTGTCGCCGTGTAGTCCTGCCGTGCACGCCTGCGGAGGGGAAAAGAGCGTCACCAGCACCTGAAGAGCTTTCCTCAGCTTTCAGGAAAGTACAGAGGCCGAGCACAACTCGTCACCGGAGTGGGAAGGACCTCGCGGGGCTTGGCACACTTACGTTTTCATCCTCCAGCAGCAGCAGGCCACGACAGCAGCGACCACCAGCACCACGAGCCCTGCAGGAGAGATGCGGCGGATGAGGAGCGTCTTCCGATGCACGACCCAACTCAAGCATTAACGTCTTCACAAAGAGACCAAAACGCTCCGTGCATGTTCACAAGGTGCCCTCCCCACCCCAGGAAGAAATTTGAGGGCTCCAGCCTTCCTCCCTCAGAGGTATCGCCCTTGGCATAAACTTCCCACAGCCCCAAGGAGGGCTTTTAGGCTAAAAAATAAAGAAAATAAGCCTCTGCTTGCCAAAATAACCTTTTTGCGCGGCTTACCAATGGAAGAGGCCAGGGTCTGGATGGAAACTGGAAAAGAAGAGAAAAATTGAGATTTTTTTTTTTAGCTGCAAAGCCAGGAAAGAGAGGGAGGGTGGGGGACCCTCACTAAAAATGGGGTGGGAGACAAGAACAAAGCGCATTGAAAAAGTAAAAGACTTTGGTGGTTTAAACCAGTCCCATTGCTGGGTTATCTCCCCCGGGGAGGCAGCCTGACCTGCGGCATGGTCCATGGGGGCGGTGGGCAGCACGGTTGTCCCCAGAAATGTCCCCTGGGCTGTCCCCTCTCCATGTGTGGAGGTCTCCAGTGATGGGGGCATCTCCGGTGGCATGGACGTCTCCGGTGATGGCCCACCAGTTACGGGTGGCACGGGTGACTGGCCAGCAGCTCCCGGCAGCATGGGCATTGCTGCTGGAGAAGGGCTGGAGGTTGGGCTGGCATCACTGGTTCCTGCTGGGGAAAATGGTGTAAAACCTTTTAATTAAAAAAATGAAAAGGCACGCTGCAGGTAGCACCGCTATTCCAGCGCTCAGCCTTGTGCCCGCTTCAGGCAGGTCTTGGTGAGGACCATACAGCCCATCTGGCAGCTATGAAATGGCATAATTTCAGGCAATTGAATTAATTCCATCACATAACTGAAATATTTTGCTTTCCACACCAGAGTGGTGGTGGTTTTGCTGGGACCATGTTCACGGCGGCCCCAAACCAACCCCCCGTGGGCTGCATTTGCCCCTTCCTCACCCCTCTGTGTCGTCCTCTCGGTGCGTGGCATGGCCGGGAGCTCAGGGCTGGGAGTTAGTGGAGGTAGAGCTGGGTCCCCTTCGAGAAGACACAACGAAGAGACACCGTCAACGGCAGCGCCCACACCACCCAGCATCCTCCTCCACCATGCTGGTGATGGAGGTGTCCCCCCTCCCCGCTCCCCAGCACATCCCGGCTGCGGAGCGAGGGCTTACGGATGCATTGCAGCGTGGTGTGGGTCCAGTCGGGCTCGGCGGAGCCGTCGCGGAGGAT
>VXBO01003092.1:523568-579815 GCA_013400135.1 Rhinoptilus africanus | reverse complement strand
TATATCATAGTTTCCCTGCTGTACAATGGCCTCCAGCTCCTCCTGTTTATTCCCTATGCTGCGTGCGTTAGTGTAGATGCACTTCAGCTGGGCTAATTGTCCTGCCCCTTTCTTGGGGGGACAAGCCAAAATTTGCACCTAACATCATGTGCTGTTCTACTGAGAATGCCCTTCCCTCACCTTCGGCTGGATTAAAACTGGGAATTGAAATTACCCTTCCTTATGCTTTGCTACCATGGAAAAGAGTTTGTGGTTTCTACTTACTGGGGTCTCCCTCTGCGTCCAATAGTTTTCCAATGAGTTGTTCATACGATGTGCCCACTGTGGCATTACTGCTACCAGCTGCTACGGTCAGATGGTACAGCCAGGTATTCTAGGCATAAGGATGAGAACAGTATGGGTCAATTCAGACCTTGTTTTCTACAAACAGGTTTAGTCTGTATGCCCCATTTGTCTGCTGATACCAAAAAGACTCTTGCTCTCCAAAAAGAATGCCTTTTATACCTTCTCCTGTTTGGTGCGAATGAGTAAGTATGTGGGACTCTGGTCCTGTGGGTGAATCACCAGTGTACAGTGGGATGAGAGAAGTCCTCCACCAGTGGCTTCATAATCTTCATCAGAGTCACAGGAACGGTCTACTTCTTCCACTTTGGACTCACGCATAGGCAGATGTCCTAGGGGACACTATAAGGAGGGGAAGCAAGTTAGACAAGTATAGCTAAACTCAGGTCAAAAAGTTATCATTTCTGTAAAAAGTAAGGAATAAACTATAATTCAGTGTTTAACTAATGTAATTATATAGTCTTGAATTTCTATAGGATCTCTTCTCTTTCATCAACTAGTGTACTTACAAACTGTGTTACTACTTCTCTTATTTTTCTTGGGAGAGCATCTACAGGTCAGAATGAGAATATGCAAATAAAAAGATGGTCTTTCCCATAAGGTATTGGTTCCTTCCCATTACACTTGTCAGTTGTGTTTACATCGTTGGTTCTGCAAGGCAGGATGTGTTTTCTGATAGTCAGTTGCTCAGTATCTTGAGCCACTGTTTTCTGATCCTGGTCAGACTTTCTGCTTTCTACTGGAAAATTAAGTACTTTTAAAATTACATAAATAAGTAGATTCAGACAAACAGAAGATATCTGCTGTGCTGACTCTGGAGGTCAATCCCAAGTATGAGTCACAGTATTCCTTGATATTCTAAAACTTGGATTTCAACATCACCAAGACAAAGTAATGGACAACTGGGCAAAGGTTCCAGAATTGGAAGCACAATACACTGACTAAATCACCTCCCTCTTCCCATATTGTTGTCACTACTTATTTTCACGACAATATGCAGAATATATCAGCTGCTGTATAAAAGTCTGCTCTAAAGGCTTCACAAGACCAAATGGAGAGAGTGACAAGATATATGGTGATCTGAGCAGCAGTCACTCGCTTTTTAAGTCTTTTGTCCTTTTAGCTCTAAAAAAAAGTATTAAAAAATCAGATAAAATAATGATTCTCTTTGTGGAGCAGATGCTGTTAGAAGGGGAGAAGTATAACCAAGGAATAGCTTGAAGTATGACACACAGAAGCAGTAAAAGGAAAGAAAGCATCATGAGAAACGGGAAAGGAGGGTTCAGGAACAAAAGGGAAAAAGGAATTACCTTATCTTCATGATTTCGATAGTAGTAGAAAGTTTTTCCAATCAGTGCACACCAGACCAGCTTAGAGTGACCATGCTTGACCTGTAAGGAGGACAAAGAAATACACATTTTTAACATCAGCAGCATTACTGGAATGATTTTCTAAAATTTTAATTTTCAATTCAACTCTCTCTTAAAACCTTACATATATTAATTGTTCTATGCTAATAGGAGCTCCTCTCAAAACATACGGGGCACCACTCCCAAAAACAGATATTAAAAAATTCATAGCAAGTTGCTACCCAAAACTGATCTATGGAAATGGCATAAAGCAGAAGAATTTTCAGCCACTGTACTTTGTACTAATGCGCATGCAGTCTGTTACAATAGAAATAAATGCTAACCTAGAACCATACAAGCCATTTCTTTGAAACTGTCCTATATCACCATGTTAAAAATCAATTAAATGTGACATTTAACAGTGTTTCCTGATAGTTGTTTTTTTATCATGACATGCTGTGAATACTGTTGAAGAAAAGCATACATAAACTAGATATTTGTTATTACTTACTATTTGACAGTCAGTATCTCTTAGTAGCCTTGTTTGTCCCATTCCTTATCATTTATATAAGTGTTCCTATCTCTGAAATACAGAAATGTACCACCACTTCCGTCCCGTCCCCCCCCCTCTTCTAGGGAGTATTAAAATACTAATTTCTTGCTGATATTTACTGTCCAAACCAACAAGCTGGTACACTGTCAATACCAAGCTAAAGTGAATGAAGTAAGAAATAGTATTTTACCTTAGTGAGCCAACCTTTCACAGTAGGTTTAGCATCACTATGTGGAACACCAACAGGACTGGTCACTTGCACTCTCAAGATACTCTGTAGGACATGAATCCATTCCTCCAGGATGTTGGGAGAGTCTGCTGTCAGGAAATAGGTTCTCTTTTCTGTTTCGAGCTGGAAGGAAAAAGAGTGAGTAAGTATAAATCTGCACACCTACAAATCTTTTCTTCAACTGCTGAGTTTCATTATCGCACACAGATTTTTTTTTTTTTTGGTGGTTCAGGAGGGATTTTTTTGGGGTAAGAAAAAAAGTGCTAACCCTCAAAGTCCAAGTAGAAGGGCTGAAATTCAGATGAATCAAATTCTTATGAGTACTCTTGTTATTTTTGTTGTATACTGTGGCTTTGTCTCCTCTCTCATACTTTCTTGTTTCTCTGTGCTGCTGCTAATTTTTCATTTTAAAGGTGACATAAATGTTTGGGTCTTTTTGCTGCCTTCACTTTGTATTGCATTCTGCCTTCAATAGCTTGTGACTCTTTGAGAAGAAAGATGCTATGCATTTAATAGTATTACACCTTAGCAACTTCAGTTCCATAAGGGCAGAAGGTAGCTCACAGGTCAGGTCATGTTTCCTTGCAGTCACTATGAAAGAAACATTAATACCACCTTTATAATGAAGTCCTCTAACAATAACAACTTAAAAATGAACTCAGTGATGGGCTGATTTCTAATACTTTGGAAGTGGAATTCTAATAGGAATCCAACACTTCAGAGATTTCTTCAGATCCTCCAGACATGTAAAGTCAGGCTGGAGATCTTGAGAGGAGTATTTTAGAAAGAGGAGATCCTAGGTACTATCTGGTTTTGTTATAAGTATCACTTTTTCCCACAGATTTCAAGCTCTCAATCCTAACTGGAAAAAAAGGAAAGTGCTATGGTGTAAACCAAACCCACAAGAGAATCTCTTTCAATTTCAAAAACCTGTATTTGAGTTACAATTTAGCTCCTTCCTTACTATTTATTAAACTACCTGGCTTGTGCCACGAAACACTGGGGCCAGATAAAGTTAGCTCATATCAATTGAAACATACAGTACCATTCAGCCTGAAATAAGCACCCTCTCACCCAGCAACTGAGTGTGTGGTTATCTGCTGGATGAAAAAGTAACACTTACCTGGAATGTCTGGGACCCTTCACCTCTGACAATTTGGCATGAGGAATTCAGCTCCATCTGCCCTTGTGGTTTGCGGATAACGTCACTCTGAGGAAAGAAAAGCAAACAACTTCTTCAGCGGGAAAAAAATTCAGATGGGTCTTACAGTACTTATATACAGGATAATATGCATGTGCAGGTTGGAGTCTGCATTTGTGAGCTGGAAAGGACAGCTGAAGGTTGCCAGGTTGAATATGAGACAGTGTGATCCCATTGCGATGATGAAGCAAAAGTCTCCTCAGTAGTGGCAGACAACACAGCAAGTAATGGCAACAAATACTGTCTTATGAAGTTCAGATTGGACATTAGGAAAAAAAAAAGCATCAGAAAACCCAGCAAACCTTTTCTCACTGGGAAGGCAATACAAGACGAAACAGGTACCCGGATAGTGGATGAATTTCCACCTTTGGAAGTTTTCAAGATTCAGGTAAACAAAGCCATGTGTGGTGAGAATCCCTCTTCAACATGTCAGTTGGACTAGGGTTTTCCAGAAGTCCCTTCCAACCAACAGTCACAATTCTGCACATTTATGAAGTTATTTTTTTATATATATGTATGTATATAATATATATCTATAATTTGCTGGTGAATTCTGATTGATAAACCTAGAATCAGAAATAAAGATGCACTGTGCCCTAAGGTGTATTTTTGTTTTGTCAGAATACAACAACAACTAAAAAAAGGTGAAAATAAATCTCCTCAATATTCCTGAATTGTAAGCAAAGATGGGCATATACACAGAAATACCGTGTAATTATGCAGGTATGGAGGAAACTGTTGTGTCCAGAATAAAAAAAAGCATGGAAGGTGAATATGCCTAAATAAATTCTCTGTAATGTAGCTAAGTACAGCAGAATAATGAAGGCCAACAATAAATGTATTTTATTGTATATCCAAATTCTGAACGCATACTGCTAGAATTTTTGAAATAACATAGCTTCGTTTGAAACAGTTGTGAGTTATAAAAAGTATTTGGAAAGGTTTGAATGCACAAACATGCTCTCTCAATATTGTTTCATTGATCCCTGTAAGACAGCATTTTGCGTGAAAGGTTATTTTCAATTTTACCCTAGTTTTCTCATACTTCCACATCCATGTGAGAGGGTGAAAAATGAAAGAATCCAACTTTCTTCCTCCTGAAAGTTGTACTTTTCCTCAGAGCCCCGTATACTGACTGATGAGTATGTATCTGCTCCCTCCTGGTACTGTAATTTATTTTTCCTTTATTTTCATCTTAAACATGATCAAAGCTGGGCCATGGTAGGCCTTCTGCTTTTCATCATCTGTACAAAGTTAAGCAGTAGGTGCCAAGATTCTGTCCTGGAGAACAACCTTTCATGTCCTGTAAACTGCCACCACAAGGAGCTTCCCTGCCTAAGCAGAGACCCATGGTTGAAACTGTGTGTCATACAAAGCTCTTTGTCAGGACGTTTTGGGAGAAGCTTGCCCACAGCTGCCCAGTCTATCAGTGATATGAGCCTGGAACTGGTTCCGCAGACAGTATTCCCCTGTGCCTCCACACAGGAGTAAATGTATCCCAGTGACTCACCGGAGACTTGTAGTACATGATTTGTCTGTTTCTTAGAACAAACCACCGTCTCTTCCACATCTTCACCTGGCTGCCCATTTTGAGCAAGTAACCCGACTTCTCCATTGGCTCCTGGAGGGCAAAAAGCAAAAGGGAGATGAGGTTATCTTGCATCTCTCAAGATGTAAATGAAAGAGTGCTGAAGTCAAGCTCAGACATTTGCTGCACCTCCATCATTTTCCACGTTCCTCTACCAGATGGGAGTTGCAGCCATCCAAGGCCAGTGCTCTCTGTTCAACTTGGAGACACTATCTGTGTAGCTGCAAATACCACATTGTGGTGTTTTAGTAAAGAAGGCACCCGAAGATCATTTCGCTGATTGTTTGATGCATTGAAAACTCACTGGTTTTCCTACCATAGCAGTGATTTTCCAAATAAAAGTGAAGGCTGATTCATGGTTAGACTCCTGTTCCTTGTCTGCTTGATCTCTTACCTTCAAAAGTACAGAATTTAATGCTGCCCATGTTTGAGGTTTTTTTCTAGGCCAAAATATTCTATCCTTTCTCCTTCCTTCCTCTGAATTTCCAAACTTGCTTTGTCATAGGAGTGTAAGGCCTTCATTAAAGTAGAATATGACTACAGAACACCAGTACAGGTCATCAGGAAAGAATACAGACCCCAATGCTTATATTTTTATCAAATCCCATAACAGAAATTGCACAGAAGCATCACATTCTGTCTTTTGATACAAACCAGCTGGACCAACCGCCCAGTCTGTTAGAGCATCACTTTGCAGGTGATAAATCAATATATTGTAGTTATGCTTTTTCTCTTTCAAGGCCAAGGCTCTGTTTACATCCCTTCAAAGCTGTGAGGTAGCAGGACTTACAGTGCAGATCCCACCATCAGTAGAATAGGAAGATGTTCGCTGTAGCTTATGTTCTGGCTCTGAATAGTCACCATCCAAGGAGTAGGCATCAGGAGGGATGGCATAGTCACTCTCGGAGCTCAGCGAGGACATAGATACACCTGTTCAAAATAAAGGAAAGAATGAGAATCATAGCTAGATAGAAGCATGCACTGAATACTGCATGCTCTGAAAGAGTTTTTGAGTTCACCATTAAGGCTTTTTTGTTCAAGAAGCACAAATCAGGTCAGAACAAATCACTTTGGAAACTCAAACCCCAGTAACCAAACTTCTGAGACCTTTTTTTTTCCTAGGAAGACAAGCAGTGAGAGTGAGTTTTGGATACTGACAGTGAAATAAATTTGCTGCTGAATAAATAAAGATTAAAAAATATATACAAAAATTAAAAATCAAAAGACTCATTATCTAAAAGGCAGACACGCTGTTTTCAGCTTGAAAACATCTAGTATAACCCTCAAGCCTCTCTCATTCAAACTAAAGAAAAGGCTTCCTCAGCAGCAATGGGGCTTTGCTTTTCTGTGAATCTTCCACCACTGGTACATGGTAATGCACAGACACATCAGCCAATGCATCAGAACAGAAGTTAAGTCTACATGAAATGGGATTCTATTTTATTGACTACCAATTGTAATGAAAATTCCACTCAACGATTCAGTTTAACCTTGACATCAATCAAGAAAAATTATCCTAGCCAGGACCCAAATTACCTGATGCCTCTCAAAGGTAGCAAAAATTTGCTTACTGGTCAAGAAGCCAGTGACAGAGACATTTCTTTAATGTGTCAGTACTAGCTTGCTTACAAGAAGTCACAGAAAAAATATGGATGGCTTCACTGGATGTGTGATGACCTTCGGAGATCAATCCTTCCCACAATCTTAGCTTAGCAATTGCCTGGATAGAAATCTACCAGCAGTAAAAACCAACCCAAGAGGACAGGTTTCTACTGAGTAGCTATTGATATCTGCACACATTCTGGGAGAACTCCTTTCACCAAGGCTGAGCATTTGCCTGTTCATCTTGCCTCACCTATGGGGACAGAGTTCATGCTGCTCAGTAGCAATATTCCCACTTTACCTCTCTTCACTGCACGAGGGNCCGATCTGCAGACAACACAGCAAGTAATGGCAACAAATACTGTCTTATGAAGTTCAGATTGGACATTAGGAAAAAAAAAAGCATCAGAAAACCCAGCAAACCTTTTCTCACTGGGAAGGCAATACAAGACGAAACAGGTACCCGGATAGTGGATGAATTTCCACCTTTGGAAGTTTTCAAGATTCAGGTAAACAAAGCCATGTGTGGTGAGAATCCCTCTTCAACATGTCAGTTGGACTAGGGTTTTCCAGAAGTCCCTTCCAACCAACAGTCACAATTCTGCACATTTATGAAGTTATTTTTTTATATATATGTATGTATATAATATATATCTATAATTTGCTGGTGAATTCTGATTGATAAACCTAGAATCAGAAATAAAGATGCACTGTGCCCTAAGGTGTATTTTTGTTTTGTCAGAATACAACAACAACTAAAAAAAGGTGAAAATAAATCTCCTCAATATTCCTGAATTGTAAGCAAAGATGGGCATATACACAGAAATACCGTGTAATTATGCAGGTATGGAGGAAACTGTTGTGTCCAGAATAAAAAAAAGCATGGAAGGTGAATATGCCTAAATAAATTCTCTGTAATGTAGCTAAGTACAGCAGAATAATGAAGGCCAACAATAAATGTATTTTATTGTATATCCAAATTCTGAACGCATACTGCTAGAATTTTTGAAATAACATAGCTTCGTTTGAAACAGTTGTGAGTTATAAAAAGTATTTGGAAAGGTTTGAATGCACAAACATGCTCTCTCAATATTGTTTCATTGATCCCTGTAAGACAGCATTTTGCGTGAAAGGTTATTTTCAATTTTACCCTAGTTTTCTCATACTTCCACATCCATGTGAGAGGGTGAAAAATGAAAGAATCCAACTTTCTTCCTCCTGAAAGTTGTACTTTTCCTCAGAGCCCCGTATACTGACTGATGAGTATGTATCTGCTCCCTCCTGGTACTGTAATTTATTTTTCCTTTATTTTCATCTTAAACATGATCAAAGCTGGGCCATGGTAGGCCTTCTGCTTTTCATCATCTGTACAAAGTTAAGCAGTAGGTGCCAAGATTCTGTCCTGGAGAACAACCTTTCATGTCCTGTAAACTGCCACCACAAGGAGCTTCCCTGCCTAAGCAGAGACCCATGGTTGAAACTGTGTGTCATACAAAGCTCTTTGTCAGGACGTTTTGGGAGAAGCTTGCCCACAGCTGCCCAGTCTATCAGTGATATGAGCCTGGAACTGGTTCCGCAGACAGTATTCCCCTGTGCCTCCACACAGGAGTAAATGTATCCCAGTGACTCACCGGAGACTTGTAGTACATGATTTGTCTGTTTCTTAGAACAAACCACCGTCTCTTCCACATCTTCACCTGGCTGCCCATTTTGAGCAAGTAACCCGACTTCTCCATTGGCTCCTGGAGGGCAAAAAGCAAAAGGGAGATGAGGTTATCTTGCATCTCTCAAGATGTAAATGAAAGAGTGCTGAAGTCAAGCTCAGACATTTGCTGCACCTCCATCATTTTCCACGTTCCTCTACCAGATGGGAGTTGCAGCCATCCAAGGCCAGTGCTCTCTGTTCAACTTGGAGACACTATCTGTGTAGCTGCAAATACCACATTGTGGTGTTTTAGTAAAGAAGGCACCCGAAGATCATTTCGCTGATTGTTTGATGCATTGAAAACTCACTGGTTTTCCTACCATAGCAGTGATTTTCCAAATAAAAGTGAAGGCTGATTCATGGTTAGACTCCTGTTCCTTGTCTGCTTGATCTCTTACCTTCAAAAGTACAGAATTTAATGCTGCCCATGTTTGAGGTTTTTTTCTAGGCCAAAATATTCTATCCTTTCTCCTTCCTTCCTCTGAATTTCCAAACTTGCTTTGTCATAGGAGTGTAAGGCCTTCATTAAAGTAGAATATGACTACAGAACACCAGTACAGGTCATCAGGAAAGAATACAGACCCCAATGCTTATATTTTTATCAAATCCCATAACAGAAATTGCACAGAAGCATCACATTCTGTCTTTTGATACAAACCAGCTGGACCAACCGCCCAGTCTGTTAGAGCATCACTTTGCAGGTGATAAATCAATATATTGTAGTTATGCTTTTTCTCTTTCAAGGCCAAGGCTCTGTTTACATCCCTTCAAAGCTGTGAGGTAGCAGGACTTACAGTGCAGATCCCACCATCAGTAGAATAGGAAGATGTTCGCTGTAGCTTATGTTCTGGCTCTGAATAGTCACCATCCAAGGAGTAGGCATCAGGAGGGATGGCATAGTCACTCTCGGAGCTCAGCGAGGACATAGATACACCTGTTCAAAATAAAGGAAAGAATGAGAATCATAGCTAGATAGAAGCATGCACTGAATACTGCATGCTCTGAAAGAGTTTTTGAGTTCACCATTAAGGCTTTTTTGTTCAAGAAGCACAAATCAGGTCAGAACAAATCACTTTGGAAACTCAAACCCCAGTAACCAAACTTCTGAGACCTTTTTTTTTCCTAGGAAGACAAGCAGTGAGAGTGAGTTTTGGATACTGACAGTGAAATAAATTTGCTGCTGAATAAATAAAGATTAAAAAATATATACAAAAATTAAAAATCAAAAGACTCATTATCTAAAAGGCAGACACGCTGTTTTCAGCTTGAAAACATCTAGTATAAACCTCAAGCCTCTCTCATTCAAACTAAAGAAAAGGCTTCCTCAGCAGCAATGGGGCTTTGCTTTTCTGTGAATCTTCCAACACTGGTACATGGTAATGCACAGACACATCAGCCAATGCATCAGAACAGAAGTTAAGACTACATGAAATGGGATTCTATTTTATTGACTACCAATTGTAATGAAAATTCCACTCAACGATTCAGTTTAACCTTGACATCAATCAAGAAAAATTATCCTAGCCAGGACCCAAATTACCTGATGCCTCTCAAAGGTAGCAAAAATTTGCTTACTGGTCAAGAAGCCAGTGACAGAGACATTTCTTTAATGTGTCAGTACTAGCTTGCTTACAAGAAGTCACAGAAAAAATATGGATGGCTTCACTGGATGTGTGATGACCTTCGGAGATCAATCCTTCCCACAATCTTAGCTTAGCAATTGCCTGGATAGAAATCTACCAGCAGTAAAAACCAACCCAAGAGGACAGGTTTCTACTGAGTAGCTATTGATATCTGCACACATTCTGGGAGAACTCCTTTCACCAAGGCTGAGCATTTGCCTGTTCATCTTGCCTCACCTATGGGGACAGAGTTCATGCTGCTCAGTAGCAATATTCCCACTTTACCTCTCTTCACTGCACGAGGGCTGCCTGGCATGCTAGCTTTCCTGTTCTCGGATCCAGCTGTAGAAGTCCTGAAGCTGGCATGGGAGCCACAGTCATCGTCAGAGCCTGAAGATTCATCTAAGAAAGGCACACTGCTGATCTGTGTGGCTTTCTGGAAAACAGACCTGTATGGTCAGCATGTGAGGGAAGACTTTCCCCAGAACAATTCCTGCTCAATAAGGAGAAAAAGCAATCATTCACTTCATTTTCACACTGCCTTACCCACTACTGTCACAGGGCTCCTTGTTTCCTCCCTTTATAGCCTGAGAACTTCCAAGCTGGACTCTCTAGTCTGATCTGTTTGGGTCTCCTCTGGTTACACCCTTCTACTGTTCCACTAGCCCCATGCTTACATATAAGCTTCTCAAGAGGCCTCTTTCTTGCTGCAGTGTTTTTTATTCCTAAATACATTTATAATCTCCTATTCCTGCATTCTTTTGGTGTCCAGCACTTCCTGGCATTCTCTAATTTTCTTTCCTTCACTGCACAGCTTCATCCCATTCTCTCTTAAATTACTGGCAGCCCTGGACCATGCTTTTCATGAGAGGAAAAGTGAGGTAACTCCTTACCCCCTTCAGCGTAGTGTAGACTGGCACTGTGACATTTCTGTAGATGAGACAAGTAAATGGCCCAGAAGTTGAACGCGACAAATTGGAAACTGTGAAGATTCAGAGAGAGCAAATAATAAAAACTGGTGAAAAGGAGGAGGTTTTAATGGAGGGGTACATGTATGCACCCCTACATAAGAAGAACTTATGTAGCCTCTTGGAACATCAAATAACCGTGAGGACTGCCATCCTGGACAATTTGGCCTCAGAAAGGCCAGGGGATGTGTTATTAATTACATACAACTCCCAGAGACAGCTGCAGTGGTCCTTCCATTTAGCCTGTAAGACATCTTACCCACCCCATGCCCCTCATGGTACAATGGCAATCCAGTGCACCATGTCCAAATAGGTAAAAGCCATAACAGGGGAAGGTGATGGTGAATCAAAAGACTAGAAGCATGTCACAGACATGCAGAGGCAGAACAGTGTCAGCAAAAGTGATGAAGGACATAATGGAGCCCCTGAAGATGTCACTGAATGTAGGGGCTCAAACAGCCCAGCATCAACCATCCCCGAGATCACACATATCCTCCTCCCTTTTTTTATAATGGCTATCTGCGAAATCAAATTAACTTTGAAAACAGGCAGGGAAATGAAGACATGTGAACAGACAGAAGCCCAGGTCCCACATTGTCACTGTAAACTCCCCCTAAGGGTGGATCTTGTCTAGAACTTACAGCAGCTGGAAGTATCATTCGCTGTGGCCACTTCAGACAACCTCATGCCAGATTTAGCCACAGCATAGATTCGACTCTCCTGGAACAATAATACCATGAACACCAATTGTCAGACAAAACCATGATTCCTGCAAAATTAAATGCTTGTGTCACAGAATCACATCACAATCGCACCTTTGGGCAGGAAGGAGGGGCCTCGTAAGAAAGATTGCTCTAGTCCACCAGATGTTGAGTGAATGACCATTAGTGGATACGTGCATCTGCGTGCAATTCCCTGAATCACAATAAACTTGGCTTATAAACAATACAGAACTAATATCCACAGAGTGGAACACCTACATGCAGTTATCAATAAATGACTGTATTACAGCTTGGAAAAAGCTGTTTTTTCCACTTTATGAACAATACATTAAAACGAATCAAGAACATCCCTAAACCAGGACAATTTATTGAGTCACCACCTGCAAAGGATTCCCTTTCTCTGATAAGGGAATGAAAGAAATGCCTGGAATGTTCTCGATAAGCCTGTGTCTCATTTATAACAACATATGGAGCTTTCAGTTCAAAGGATCTCCAAGTGCTTCACAAATTGATAAAAATTCCCAGGGGGGAACCCAAACCTGTAACTAAATGCAATGTTATGTCTAAGATATCAACCAGTCTAACATGGATAAAAATCAAAGCTAGGAATTCTCTTGCTGCTCCTTAAAGCATACAACCAATCATGATCAGATAACACACATAATGCATACATGAAAGTACTTAAGACTACAATTCAAGTACACCAAAAAAAGAAATGACAGAATTAGAATTTTCTGTATGTATATGCATTGTGATTTAGTCTCTACTGAAATACTATGTGTATTTTTTCCCCACAGACACTTCCTATTCAGGTCATATAATGGCCATTTCTTACTGATTAAGCTGCTATTTAATATTCTATTCATGCTATAGTGTTTCACTTACTTAAATTTGCCCTACTTGGATACACTTTTTTCACTCTGGTCTGAAAAAAAAATAATGGATTTTTCCTGTGGTGTTCCTGATTATAATACTGCATTGCTTCATAAACATTAATAAAAATTTTTACAAAACCCCTGGGAGAGACACTGATGGGCACTATCACTATTTTCCAGAAGATGAACTCAGACGTCGGCGATACTATGAAGTATCCAGTAGCTTTGGAGTATCCATTTCAAGGTGTCCCAGATATGACTTTTTGAGATTTTAGCATAATGTAACACTGTTTGTAATGAAAATAACTGAATACAGTTGCAGCAGAGAAGTGCTCAGAGCTTCTCTCAAATTAATTTGCCAAACTCAAGTCAGACATTCAGGTGTGTGTGTAGCTAATAATCACCTGTGAAAAATTTAGCTTGAGGGACGAGAAGAACTTTACACAGGAACTCTAGATCAGAGAAAGGAATAGTAGCCCATCTCTGAGCCGTATTTTCCTTCTTCCAAGGGAATACATTGTTCGTGATACCTTTCTGATTTCTGTAGCAAATAAAACAGACATCTTGAAAACTGCAGTTTCTTTTACTACACTATCCAGCTTCATCCCCAGCACAGGTCCATATTATGGACTGAATTAAAAGAGATTCCTGTAGAAAACCAGCTGTGATTATACTGGGTTTTAAATTGATATCATAAAGGAGACAGTCAAAGATCAGGAATAATGTTAAGCTTCCATAGGAAAAAAATTATAAAACATGAGAATTAACAATGAGCGCTTGACTTTGCACCTTCAATAAATCATTTGTTTCCCTATGCCTTTAAAAAAGCAAATTGAAAATAATGGAATTATCTCTTTAGATAGTATGTTGATTTCCATTTAGTTTGTCAATTAGATTGACACATTAGTAAACAATCCAACCATCGGAACTAACAAGTAACTGAAAGTGATAATAACAGACTTCTCTCTCACATGAAGTAAGCAATAGTACATGTACATTCACTTTACCAATGGTTTTCACAACATTTTCCTGCTAGCAGCATACTACGAGACAAGAATGCTGAGATCTAATCCATGTATCTATTCTAGCATTCACAGCTTTTTCTGACCATAAAACTATCTGGTTTGGTCCATTCACTTGCACTCACTTATCTATCTTAAACACATGACAACAGTACTAAGGATTAACTGTTGATGACTCATAAGGATAAATCACGACGCAGCATCTCTTGACTCCCAATTTTATTCCTATGTTTCCTGAGTACTATTTTCTTCCATGGATATTTTTTTTCCATATAAAGAGAAAAGAACAAAGAAATTGTCAGTGGAACCAGTATGCCCTACAATCTGAAACTGTCAGACTAGGTGACTCAGAAATGTGACTGATGCCCCCAGGAAACAACTGCTTGAGACCAAGAGCTTTTGTAGCCTAATTACTGGGCACTAATCAAAGACAAGCAGCACTTCTCAGACTCTTCTCCTTGCATTTCTTACCCATGATGGGAATCTGTGCAGCGGTGGTGTGGGAGGTTTACCTCCTGGGTCAAGTACGCCAGCTTCTCTTTGCCCTGCAGTTAAGTGGTTGATTTCCTCACACGCTCCAGCTTCTTCCCTCACTAGGTCACGTTCTGTCTCCATCTTCTCCAGTACCCCATCATCATCAATGTCTGTCTCCTTCACTTGCCCATGGCATGCTAGAGAGTCTGTTATGGGCTGGAAGGTGCTAGCCTCTAAGCTCATTATGTGATGGAAAGAATTAGCCCCTGGTTGTGGTTGGCTGTAATGTCGCTTGGCTAGTTGGATGCTGTCTCTTGGTGTATTGGGAGTTCGTATTTTTGGAAAGGTCATACTACTGCCAAGGCTGCATTCCCTCCCTGGACAGAAGGAATGTGGTGTAACAGCTGATGCTGACACAACCATGGGTGGCTCAGCAGTTTGGAGACGGCCCTCAAGCATGCTCATTATTTCTCCCGAGGAAGAGGAGTCCAGCTGGTGGGAGTGGAACCTGGCACTCAGATCATCAGAGAAGCGTGTGCCGTTCAAAGCCACTTGTTGCAAGGTGCTCACAATGCTATGGTTTCCTTCCAAAGATGACTGGAAAGTCAAAGCCTCAAGGATTCTTGTGGCCTCAGCTGGACTGTCCAGTGACGTGGGATCAGAGCACCTTAACCTGTGTTCAGAATTTACAGCTGGCAATACATCTTTCTCTGCGGAGAGATTCCAGTTTGATGGGTCAGATATGAGCTTCAGTGTGCTCTGGGAAAGCAGAGATTTATCCTCTCCATCCTCAGAAAAGGTGTCATTGGCAAGAACTACGTTTGCTGTAGAGAGGACACATTTGGTAGGTCCTGTCTGACACACCTGTCCAAAACCAGGTGCAAGGAGCACAGATTTCCGGTCTATCTTCTCAGCACAAGAGGCCTGTGATGCTCCGGGCTTCAGAGAATTACAGGTCCAAAGAGATTCAAAGGGAGGAATGCCGGTCATATCTACACCAGAGGAGAACATATGGTTAGGGCATTCAAATGCTTTACTGTCTAAAATGTTACTTGCTAGTGTAAGTTGTTCGTGTCAGTTGTATTTCAATAGCACCCTGGCCTGGTTAGGACTATACAGAATGGAAAGGAGACGGCTGGACATAGCTATAACAGAAATGCTATATATTTATAATCGGGAATAGTACAGAAAAGATTAATAGGAAATGATTCATCGCCGTTTCTTACAGAAGTGGAATTAAGGGGTGCCTAATGAAGTTATCAGGCAGTGTGTTTGAAATTTACAGAAGTATGGGGTGTGTTTCAAACAGAAAAAGGAAATAGAATGCTGCAGTATCCAAAAGATAGGCCAGAAAAAGTAATTTATCAGTGGTACAAATAACAGTTTAGACAAAAGTTCTGGCCTAGGAACTTCTTAAAACACCGACAGCAGAAGCTGGAAGGGTACACAGAGAAAAGGAGAACTCTACTTGCAATATTTTATTCACTTTTTCCTAACACATCCACAGGCAACCAGGAGACGGGGTATCGGCCAGGCAAGCCTTCAGTCTAACTCAGTACAGTAGTTTTTACTCTTACCTAACCACAGTTACATCTCTTCTCTCAAAACAGCCATGAGAAGTAACTGCATCTATTCACATCACACTTTGTCAAAAACCATCTAAGTGGCCAAAACACTGCTTAGTGTGGCTTTTGCTTCAATGGACCTACAGTTATTTAAGCCTCAATTAAGCTGGTTCCTCCCATTCCTAGAGCATAGACGAGGCTTTCACATATGTATGGAGATCTTAACCATCACACAATCAGTGAGGTTACTCTCTTTTCAAGAATTTCCCTAGAGCTTTTTGCTATCCTTTTGTGCTATATGACCCAAGCAGTGTTTTTTTTTTCGATAAGTCTTATAACAGTTACTTACATGTTCTTGATGTAAAAACTTTATTTTGTTTCTTTTTCCTCTGCCTCTTCAGTTACTATATTAGAAAATGACATAAAAGATCCTAGATCACCTCTATTTTTCTTTGTCTATTACCTCTGTTGTTCTTTGTCTATTTAGTACCTATACTTCATAATTCTTCTATTTTCTTCCTTTCCATAATTACTAGATTTAAAGACTATCTCAGTTCTACAGGTTCTGCTGAATAGCAGCTTTAGGATATGAGAAAGTGTGGATAAAACTCGGAGTGGCAGAGGATATTACTTCATTTTATGATTTTGATTAACCTTGGCATTTATATATCTCCTGACTGAAAAGAACCAAGTCATAAGATGCTTTGGAAATTGCATAAACATGGGTGAGTGTGAGTCTGCAGAGCTACTGCTGAAAATGCTGCCTAAACATCAAACTTTACAGGTACTGCTTAACCACTAGTGGGTTAAGGGAAGTAGAAACAAACTGAGGACACAAAGTAACAGAGGGAAGGGCAAACATCAGAATAAATCACTGTTCATTGCAGAGAGGATGAAACCCACTCCTGGAAACATAGCTAAGAAAAGACAACCATGAGAACCTGACCTTGGCACTTGAGTCACAAAGATCTAAATGCTAACAAGCTATTCCTAACACATAATGCTGGCACACACAAATCCTGGCATACATTGTCCCCTGCCCCTGAGGTAAATCATTAGTGTAGACTGAAAAGAGGCCATTCATTTTAAATATTATTGGTATTTTTGCAGCTTCTTAGGTGTGACAGGAGATGAAGCAGAGGAAACTGTTAGCATTAGCATGGCAAGCAAGAAGACATTTGTCTCTCTGCAGAGGCCTCTGAATTCAGCCTGGCACAGTGAGACCAGTAGGGGATAAGAGGAGAGGGCAGAACTATTTACTGCCCAGAGAGTTGGGATCCAGGGAACACTTAATACCAGATTATTAACGCAGCTTACCAGCCATTCTCTTTTTGTAAACAGCCAGAGCCAGAGGGGATGAGAAAAACCCAGTCATAAAGCATTTAGCTAGAAATGTGGTGGGATTTAGAAGGAATTTTGTCCTATTCCCTTACTGAGGAGTGATAGGAATGCCAGAAAGTCTTCTGCAGAAAAGAAATGCCCCCTGCCTGCATGCCTAGTGAAGTTCTGTAAACTAGCTCATCTTACTGTGACCAAACCAAGCTCATTAAAAAAAAACAAAACAAAACCAAAAAAAACAAAAAAACCCCCCAAAACCAGGAAGGAAATGGTTAAGAGAGAATTTCCTCTTCAAAATGTGTTCTGATGAATGGTGCTGATTCCAAGCTCTGGAGACCAAAGTTCTCCATCTATTCACCAAACAAGAACCGCACAAGCACCGTAAGCAGCTTCTTCCAACCAGCACAGAGGAACCCACCTTCTAAAGGCAGACCAGACAGCTGCTGTCTTGGCCCATTTAGTCCTCAGTTACTTGGCTCACATGCCAACAGAAGTTCTGTTGGTATGAGGATAATTTGCATGTGGAGGTAAAGTGAAATACCTCAAGGACTTCTACCCTGCACCACTGAAGTGAATGTAGAGTTTTTTTATGTATTTCAATGAGTGCTTCTAATTCAGGAACTCTGTGGCTTACTTTAATGGCAAAAGCAGACTCTGAAAAATAAAGGGGGTCTGTGTTCCATCGCCGGTGGGAAACCAATTAAGAGCTTTTAAGGCAGGTAAGCAATGTTATTCCCATCTTAAAAATGTGGAAGAGAGCAATTCTATTGCTTGCTCATTGTCACAAGTGCTGATTTCTGACAAAGTTAAGAATACAACCCAGGAATTCTGACTTTGACTCTTACGGTGGTTACTAGGCTACAATGCCAGGTGAACACATTTACCTTGCAATGTATCCTGAAGGGCTTCAATTTGCTCTGTCAGCCTCTGATTACAGTTTTTCAGGTGGTAATTTTCCAGCTCAAGCTATGAAACAACAATAATAAAAACCAAAAATGATGCAAAACTGTGTTCTGTTCCATTATACAGAACATGTCTTCATCTTTATTACATCCAAGTGTTTGAACAAGAAAAGGAAAAAAGGATGGGTGAGTCTACGAGTCACCTTGAAATCCTTCTCCTCAGCAGCTCTACTAGACAACCCACTTAAACACTTTGCTGTCCTTTCTCAAATAGCCTCTGTATATACTATTCACCTTCCTCAAATAGGTTTTTTAATTTCCTTCCCTGCTATTGTTCCAGAAATAACTGTCATGAAAGGGACAATCAAAAAACTATTACCCGGGAGGCGCATTTTTCCCTCTTACCTTATATATAATAAAAGGAGATCCCCTGGATCCGGGGGACCAAAGAACAAAACAAAACATTAAGGTTGCATTTACATTTGCAATTAGTGCACAAATGATTCTTTGCAAATTTGTCATATGTCTTCGTTTGAAGTGTCTCAGCATACATTCTTAAACATAGGAATGGTACGCCCAAAGTGGCTTCCCTTTTGCTGAAATCAAAGCTGCAATGGCACCATGGTGCTGGCTAGAGACACCCATTGCAACACAGATGCAAAGTCCTTCAGTCAGCAGTGGTCTACTTGTGCATGGTATGCACCTAAAATCAGCATTTGTCACAAACTTTATTGTCAGTAAAGGCACAATTTGAACGTATGGTCCTGGATTCACAGCAGGTCACACCAAGTCAGTCCCTGAGCTTCCTCCTTCGTGCTGCCCCAGTCAGTATTGTAGATGCGACTTAAGTTATCTCACATAGGAAAATGAATGCAGAGCAGCTCAGTGAATTGTCGAGGCAACCTAATGAGATTACAAAGTCACATCATAACACAATTACTGCCCACAAAGACTGCTTCTTCCAACTCCAACAAATTCCCTTTCTGGCATAAACTGGGAAATCTATAGCTTTAACTTGGAATAAAAGGGAAAGACTAGATAGCCCCACTCACAGCTGTAAACTATTACTGCATTTTTAAAACTGCATGCTGACCCATTGCTGTCTCTTAGTTTTTCTGGAGTGTATTGAATTAGGCCCAGATAGAGGAATAAGCCCACAGGATGGATAAGAAGGAGAGGTTAGACACAAGAAAATGCTGGGCAATAGGAAAACAGCATTAGTCAGAGGCTGCAAATTAAAGAAGAGCAAAGGATATGTGTTTGTGCCACAGCTGCTTTGTCAGAAAACGAGACAGAAACCACACCCAGAGGAAAAAAAGGAAGGCACAGAGGAAAGCTAGGCAAAAGCCACTTGTGACTAGTAAATCTTCAGAGACTGCACTTGGGCATTAGTGATTTCACAGTCATTTACAGTTTGCCCAAAGCAGTAAATAGCCCTCAGTATGAGGGATGACCCTAGCTCTGCAACTGAGCGTGTGTAGGGCCAAACCATCAGAAAGCCTCTGTGGCAGATTGACTGTCCTCAGGCTATTGTCCTACAAAGGAGACCACAGGCAGGGCAGCCATTGTACTAGTCCTAGGCCTTGAAATCTGTCAGCAAGCTAAAGACTCACCTCTCTCAGCTTAAATGTTACCCACTCTTTGATCTTGGCGGCTTTCTCTTGAACAATTTTGGCTTCCTCAGTCCTCAACTGTTTCTGTGCCAAAAAAAGATTAGATGCATTAGGAGAGTACAACTGACTGTTCTCAGTAAGTTACTGCATCAGGAGTGATTTAAACACTGAGGCTCCCATTCCAGACATAAGAATTAAGACTGCTATTTGGATATCATTTTTCAGCTGGCCTCTGAAAAAAAAAATCAAGCTCTAAATTGTCTTACACGCTCCCTGGAGTCAAATTCAGAGAGTTGTTTCAGGAGTTTTGTGTGGAATAGCAAAATCCAGCTCAGGTAATGATTGCCCACCTACCACAGTTTCTTTTGAGTACAGTCCACAGCTCTTCCTGTTTTAGGTGGTTTTGCAATGTTGCTGTTGAGCATCCCCAGCCTACACACACAAATATTGTTGGCTGAAGTTAAAAAGAATTAAGCCGTGCCTGTTAAGTCATGTATGAAACAGTGTAATTCTTCTAAGCAAAAGGGATTCAATTGCTGCAAGCACAGGTGCAGAGCATAGACTTTAAATGAGCATAAGATGGAAACTAATACCAACAATATATTTAACACACACAATATTCTCAGTGAGAAAGTAAATAAACTAAAAAAAACAGATAGCAAACTCAGGATAAAAAAAGCTCCAAAACTTGACCTTGAAACACTAAGACCTGCTGGGAGGTTTTGAGATGGTGTTAAGTGGTTGTATGTTTACATATCCATTAAAACAGGTTCTAGTCCACACAAAGGTGTTGTGGGAATACTGTTGATTTGCACAATGAACATTCTTCCCCAAGTATCTGCCTGGGCAATATTGTTAAAACATCATTTTTGCAGCTGTATTTCCTCAGCGGCAGTTTTTTCCTTTTCTGGGATTTTCCTTTGAAAGATGCTAGATTGATATTATGATCACCTGAAGCTTTGTCTTCATCTCCTGCATGGCTTCATTGTAAGTCATGTCACTGAAAAGTCTCCTATCTACAAAATGACCGAAAAAACTACAAGGAGAAATCAGTTCCAGGAGTGAGGGAGGGGGAATATACTGTGTATGGCACATTCAGCCCCCGTGTCTCTAATTAAATGGACAAAGGTAACAGCTGGTGGTTTCCCTGCTAGATTTTTTTTTTCTGATGTGAACAAATACTCTCCCCTTTTAAATTTTTCACACTGAAGAGTGTAAGTTCACCTAATGAATACGATACTAATACACAATTGTCTGCAGGAAATTCCCCACATCTTCACATCACTTTTAATCACCACATGCTATTCATCGCCACAGTTGCACTTTAAAAGCTCTTATTCAAGTATGTTTGCTGACTTTAAAATAGACCTTGGCAACATTATGGGTAGCACTAATATTTGTAGTTGAGCATAATGAAATAAAAGTAATCAAATCTTATGCTTCAAGAGGAGGATTTATTTAGTTTTTCTCCCTGAATATGGCTATGTGTGTTCCTAATCATTAGGTACCAGCCTTTGCCGCAGTCAGAATATTAGACTTGCCTACTGGTCTGAAATGATCTGGCACATAGAGTGAATCTACCATAGTCCCCTGAATATCCATCACATGGGTAATGCCTTTGAATCCCTAATGACCTGGACTTGTCTCAGATCAGGGACCAAGAGGTAAAAGACTCAGAATAATACTGCTATGCTACATGGTGAAGTGCAATGCCAAGATTTTATTTAGTGTCCTAAAGTAGAATAGTGACATGATAACAGCATTGTCACAAAGCTTCGAAAGCCTTGCCTCCAAGAGCCAATTCACCCAGGCACAGCACCCATAGATGCAGTTATTGTGCTTTAAGATCCAGGAGCACTTAGAGATTTTTTGTGTGTATCATGCTACTGTGTCATCCAGACACGACCTCAGCCTTCTCTTACTAATACTCTGAACTCCACAGCTCTCCCCATTCCAATTAAATAAACTGGATGCTTTACAGGGACCCTTAGTGACCTTCCAGCACTGCCACTATCCCATCCCATTCTGAAGCTAAACTGATGACCTTGATAAAGTGTTTCTTGTTTGAAATTCTCAGTCTTCAGCTTTCATTTCTAGAAGCTCGTTTTGCCTCTTGTTGCTAGAACATAAAGATTTCTACTAACAGAACATTCTTCCCACTTGTGTTTGTTGATTTTAATCAAATCACATTTTTGGGTACATCAGAATTTCTTCTATCTTTCATTGCAAGAGCTGCTTCTCAACCTTGATCACTATTGCAGCTCCTTCCAAACACCTTCTTTCTCCTCCAAAATGCAGAAACTTCATTTACATTCTGCCTGAGCAAGCTGGCCTGGGGAAGTGACCTGAAACCCAGAGTATTGCAAAGACCTGATGCCTGATTTCCACACTACACTTGGTCTAAGTAAGTTCAGACAGCTTACAAATCTATTTTGCCCTTGAAATAGGTGACAATTAGTTAAATGTAGACTGTAGCTCAAATGGCAAAGTATTTTTTGCATAAAATTCTAATGAGCTATTTCCACTTGAAAGTATTTACTTAGCAACATACAGGAATACCTCATTCCTCGTGTTAAAAAGACCACAACACAAGGCCTTTACTAGAGCCAAAATACAAACCCTGCTNTGAAGGCAGTACTTGAGGTGGGGCCTCACCAGTGCCGAGTACAGGGGGGTGATCACTTCCCTAGTCCGGCTCACCACACTATTCCTGATCCAGGCCAGGATGCTGTTGGCCTTCTTGGCCACCTGGGCACACTGCTGGCTCATATTCAGCCAGCTCAGATGTAGCTCCTTCCTTCCACCAACTGAGAATGGAAGAGTCTAAGAACTATCCATACTGGGAAACAGCTGCTCTTTTATAAATGAGGGCATCTGTCAAGAGATGAACTATACTAAACTATTGCTGAAGACTGGGAAATATCCCTTCCCAAGAAGCAGCATGTGCCAAGTCAGAGATGGGCTACCTAATGATTTTGGAGAGCAATCTATATGCTAGGAAGCCAGAGAAATACTATGACAACTCTAGCATTACAATTTAGGGTCTCATCACTAACATAAGGAAGTCCTTTAAGGACATTGACCAGTCTCCTATAATGAAGAGACAAGGGCTACAGAGGCTGAATGGATGTTTCTGTCTGAAAAGAGAAAGGAAGGAGGATCTTGCACTGAGCAGGGCATCATTTTACAGTTGATCTGAAGGCAACTGAGAGGCTAATATGTAAAGGAGACATAATCCGTACCTTTGAAACATACATTACTGAGTCCCTCCAACTCACAAAAGCTACAGGTCTCTCTGTAGAAGATATCTTTACCTGCTTTGCTAGCTGTGTCTCCAATCTTTTGATCAGATCTTCTTTTCCCTGCACTGTGCCCATCAATACTTGGTACTTCCTGTGCAGAGTGCTGTCTGATTCACCAGTCTTCAAATTGGCTAGTTTTATCTTCTCTTCCATAACTCTAACCTGTAAGAACAATCAGAGGGAGATAAGAAAGCAAAAAAAAGCATATGAAGGAGCTGCTTGTTTAGTGGTAAGACCCTAACTGAGAGTATTTGTGGGTTTCATATTTTTGAAGTTGAGAAAGGAAGAAAAAACACAACCTTCAACTCACACTTGCTTTATATCCACATATGTGAAAAGAACATTGTCCATTCATTTGTAATGCTGAAGCAGTAACAGATGCAAACTGAACCATGAACAGATAAACACATTGTAAAATATTAAATATTTGCACTCTACTAGCCAAAAGAGACTATACAGGCACTACAGTCTACATAGACATGAGGGCAAGGTACACCGAATTTTCCTCCTTTGCAATACCATGGTCAGCTTTTTACCCCATTCACTATCCAGGTGTACACCACAAAATCCTGGCCATTTGCTTCAGGTCAAGATTTCTATAGAGAAATGTACCACAGAGCTCCTTCCTTCTCCTATACCCTTAGCTTCGTCAAGGTTCTGGCAACTTCTGGCTTTCTGACAAGTGTTTTCTCCAGACCTGCTAAGGAGTTACTATGTTAGATATTTCAGAAGCTCTGCCTATCTTTGAGCTCCTGCCAGTGCCAACATTTGCTCATCTCAGCAGGAGACGCACCAATGTAATGTTCCTTCACTATGGACAAAGTTTCAATGCACCAAAATCTAGCTGCTGCTGAAGCCTTTCAGATTTTTAGCAAATTTTCAAAACCTCTTTGCTTTCTTCAGAGCTTATGTCTCTCGATATGCCAGTCTGTTTTATTATTACCTCATCCTATTGCAATGGATTATAAGATTTCATTTCTAAAAGTGAATGGAATTCCGCCGACTTAACTGAAACCTTCTAATTGCAGCATGGGAAAATACCTGGTTCAAACAAATCCCAGAGAGAATGAATCTGCAAAGAAACCAACTCCAGATACCATTAATTTTGCATGAGTTTGGAACCAGGAAGACAGAATGCAGGCAATGATCTGAGCACTTCACAGAGCCTGTGCAAGGGAGTTACTCATGCTCTGTTGAGTAGCCTACACTTCATACTTGCAGAAGCTGTGTTTTGTCCTCCTGTCTGCCTGCATTAGGCAGAGAAGCAAACTGCCTCTTCCTCATACTGAATCAGAAGGTAGGCGCCCAACATCCGAGCCAGAAAACTAAGCCTGCTGAGTCGGATGTGTTTTCATTAGAGTTTAGGGTGATTATAGTAAAAAGAAACGGCCCCTCCTTTCTGTCTGATGCCTAAATGCTGACGCAGTACTAGAGGCTCAGAGAGGGGACTGCAAACATGTGATTTCCTTAATTGAGGTTGGCAGCTACAGGGAGCCCATTGAATTAACAAATCCAACCCCCCCAGACTCCTGAAGAGAAAGATAACAAGGGATTTTACACTTGATGTAGAGCCCTCTCATTTGTCAGCTGCTTCTCATTCATGACAAATATACTTGTTAATGGAAGGGAATGGTCCTACTCTTTAAGCCGTCACTTCTTCAGGCTGTCAGGCAGCAACGAAGTATTTCTCTAGGAACACTTATCTCTGGATGTGGATAGGCCTGCTGGAAAGGCAGACCGTACAGTTTTGAGGGTTGCTAGTCTTTAGGATGGCTGTAGAACTGCTGGAGGCAGGTGAGTGAAGGCAGCCCTCGTTTCTCCTATACCTTCCCAGCCAAGTTTTCCCTTTCTTGAGTGTTCTGACCTGGATTTGACTTGGTCTCCATCTGCTCCCTTACTGTCATTGCACCTCACCACATTCACGGACATTCTACTCCTATCACTGAGGTATCTGCTAGTATGAAACCTCTTTCATTGGCCTGTGGCAATAACTGTATTTCCTGCTGGTGCTGTCACAGTGACACAGCTACCTTTGCCTGGCTGGGTTGGGTGTGGACTTATTGATGCCACTCTCAAGAACAACTCTTGATCTTGCTGGCAACTGCTGACCTAGCATAGAGGCCAACAGCACGATGACTAGACATACCACCTTTCCTATATGTAAGCTGGTCAGAAAAAAAATCTTGACCTCAATATCAAACTGCAAACAGAGTACCTTACCAGGTGCTTCAAGTTCTTGATTCCGAGGCAATATGTTTCCCAGTGCTTATAAGACTACCTATTCAGTCCTTCACTACTGAATTCCTCTTTGACAGCCATTCTTGGCCATCTTGTACGGCTCTTAGTTCTGTGCTTTAATCTCTGACTCAATGCTCAGTCCTGCAGCTCTTGTCCAGCTGGAGGAAGCTGACTCCCTTCAAACCTTCCCTTCAGCACTGGTCTGCAGTGACGCAGGAGCTCAGACCATTTGGCCCTTCCTGGCTCTTTTGTTTCTATAATACTCCTTACAGCGCAGACTGTACAACAGTCTGTTTCCCAAAGGTCCATTATTCTTTATAGCCTGTTCAATATCTGAAGTCTCTCTATCTCTCTCCCCTTCTCCATTATTCAAGAAGCACAGAAGGACTAGCTTAGACAGTATGCCTAATCTTTAGATGGCTACAGTAATAGGCAATGAATCCATCTCTTACTGCTATTCTCCATGGGCTCACAAGCCAGAGCAGTAGTTACTAAAAAGGAAGTCCAAAACAACTGATAGGTTTTGCAAACACACCCTTGCTTCTTTCACAGAACCTTCTCTACCTGTAGACAAGTCCCTACGAGTACTCGTACGATTTGTTTTCTGAGGACCTGATAGGCAGCTCTATTTCTGCATTTTAATCCTGAGGTACAACATCCCCTTCCTTTTCCACAGCCAAGTATGCCCATCATGGATGAGAGGGTAAAGGCTGTGAAGCCGAGAGGCAGATATAAGGTGCTGGTTTTGACTTAGGGTTACACAGAATCACAGAATCATAGGGTTGGAAGGGACCTCTGGAGATCATCTAGTCCAACCCCCTGCCAGAGCAGGGCCATCTTAGAGCAGGTTGCACAGGAACCCATCCAGGCGGGTTTTGAAATAGGGTTGAACCTATTTAGATGCCTGTTCATAGCTCAGGCTCAAAGGCTGGGAAGTAGACCAGAAAATCTGTTCACCACTGTAAATCAATGTTTCCCTAGCAGAGCACAGCTCTGCAAAGTGCTGTCTGTATGCCAGACTGGAAGGTATGTAGAGTAAGTTCTTGCTTGGCTTGTACCAGAGCAACCATAAGAGAATCTCTTACCTGTTTCTCTGCATCCTCGGCTCTTTGCTCTGCTTCTATCACTCTCTGTTCCAGTTCCTGCATCTTCAGAGCCAGAAGAGAAAGAGGGGAGACGTGGAAAGCAAGAAAATAAATTAACATCACCTGGAAATTCACCCGCTTTACCCGGGAATCTTCCATTTCTTGTGCAGGTCTAAAGATTTTTGGGATCTTTCGGGTTAACTGGGCAGCTTTGATCAGGGGAAAAAAAAAAAAAAAGCCTCTGACCTTTTCCAGTCTTTTGCTCTACTTTGAATTTACCGGAACTGTTTTCTCATTAGTAAGCTTCATCATTCATTACACGGGTCAAGGGAATAGTCCCAAAGTCTTGACCCCATCTCTACAATTTATACACCATGGGCTGTCCCTACAAGAAGCTTGTCTACAGTAAGCCATTCTTTCCTGTTTTTATTTCAGCTAGGATTCATTAACAATGGTAAATAAAAATGAATACATCTTGGAAAGCTCAAGCAGGTTCTCTGTGATGCCACATTATAATCAATGAATACTTTGCTTTGGCTTCAGAAGCATCACAGGCTAATAACTGACAAGATTAACAATGATCTTAGTTTTCCTATGCTGCTTTTCATTTTAAAAAGCTTTGCAAACTGGGAATTCTGTGATTCTTTATCTGAGCATTGCTGCTATTCAAGTCAAAGGACACTGAACAGAATTTTATTCTAAATGTATACAAATCACCTCATTCTCAGTGAAATGCAGATGTACCTGGGGTTCCTCTAAAAACTTACTCCCAGAGCCTAGCTTCTTTTTTTTTTTTTTTTCATTTTTAATAGCAACTTAGGATCTCATCCAGTGCTTGCAAGGTCACCTTCCATCACCTGCCCTGCTTTGACGGGTCTCAGATTTAAGACCAATAATATGAAGTCAGACACACTGACTTTCATCCACTAAGCTGCAAAATTTGAGGAACGATTCACGCAGTTTCCAGCTTCTACTTGTGTTTTACTAATGAAGAAATGACATACAAGCAGCTTCAGAAGAGTAAAAGAATCATGCTTCTAGCAGAAAACAAATTATAAAGGGAACTGAGCTCCTTTTCTCTCCAATGCATTTTATGATTCTTGATAAAGCACTGGAGCCAAGTGTTAAAGTTGGTCACTATGAGGACCAAACCAATACTTCTGAAAGTGGGACTTATTCCTCTTGGGCTGATCACCCAGAATGGAGATGTCAGCATTCTTGTGTTTCCATTGCCCTTCCTTCAGATGACAACAAAACAACTCTCCTTTTCATACATACACATCAATCATAAGAGCAGACTGACACCTATTGACAAACATATCAGAAAGGTACATAAATGTAGACACCTCAATGGTCATATAACTAAAAAAAGCCATGCCATAACCAATTCAAACCATGAAGACGAGAAAATGCCATGTTTAGCATGATACCTCTCAGGCTTGCTTTTTCAGTCAAGCAAGCAAGGACATCACAGTTTATGGAGCTTAATAACCAAATTAAGGAAATTTATTTGGCAGAGGAACAGAGAGATGCCACAGAACATAGCATAGGTGGTCAAAAGCTCCTCTGACCAAAGAGGGTCTGAGAGTCTTGGTAGAGACTGAGCTCAAGGCAACATAACACTGATAGCAGTAGTCTGGGTTACAATCTGAGCCTGTGTCCATTAGGAAGAGTGATCTACGTATGCATTTATCTATTAGTCTCAGGGTAATCATCACCACAGACACGTAGCAGCAAAATATATTGGTGAAAGACCAATGCTAACTGGAGACATAATACACCTTGTGAAACAACGACTATCTATGACAGTAGCTTCAGTGTCAATGTCCTCTGCTAGTTTTCTGATTAATTGACAAGGTCTATATTCACAGCACAGACTTAGGATGAATCTCTGGGCCTTTTCCCAAAGGCCATCCTCTTAGACTAATAATCCAATCCTCCACACGGTGGGCAATAACCATGAAAGACTCAGGTTATTTTAAGACAGCACTGTTCTGACTGAAAAACTTCTTGTCCCAGCCTCATGACAGTTTGCTTTGCATTGCTAGCAGTCCTGGTTCCTCCTCAGGACAGAGAATGTATGTTGGGACCATTCCTGATCACTAAAGAGTTATGAAACTTCTTGTGCAAGCAGGATGACCTGGCTGAGTCCCAGTCAAATCAATTACTTTTGTCACCCTAATTCCCTCCGTAGCCTTAAATGAACTTGTACTTTTCTTAACTTCCTGTACGACATTGTTGGGTTGTCCTACTATGAACTGTTAAATAACTGCTGTGTTTCCCATGTACACAAAATGATTACTTCACCCATCCCCAGCGTCAGCTGTCTCACTGGAGCGCATTCAGATTTAATACATTCATGCTTGTAAGGCTCTTTCAAATCCCTCAATGAATTAATAATAATGCTTGGTATTTACATGGGTTCTTTCATACAAAATGCTTTATAATTTGACAAATGCTACTAAGCAACTTGACCCAGGTCACATAAAAAACTTAGTGACCAAGCCAAATTCAAGTAACTCTTCTCCCCAGCATTAGCCCAGACAGCTTGTATGGAGAGAAACAGGCCCAGTTGTATCGCCACACTTGCGTGAGACAAAAGAGGTTTTTTCCAAATGTCATTTTTTATTGAAGTAAGACAGGAGCAGGTTAAAAGCTACACAGATGACCCTTCTAAAAGCTGCAAAAGAACCTCCTATCAACCATTCACACAGGCTTTCCCCTCTCCTGATGGCTCAGAACACACTAAATAAAATGCAGCGAAAAAAGTTCCTGCATGTCTTAGCCTCATTTTCCTCCTGTTGTTCTCTTCCAGAGCTCACTCCTAACCAGGTCATCTTGCTGCCAAGGCAACAGCCTGCAATGTCACTCACCAACAGAGGAGTATCCCTTTCTTTGTGTGTGTACAAGAAAGTCAGAGTGGAAACAACTGCCTGTTTCCAAAGAGACCAGATCCCTGCTGATGTCCACAACAAGGCAGGACCCAGGGGTCTTGTGCCCTGTGTAGGTCCAGCAGGATGGCAGAGCTTTGTCTTGGAGGCCAGGGGCTGGGGTTCCTCTGCCACACTGACCCGCAGCCAGGCTCTGCACAGCTTGGGCAGCACCGCTCAATAGCCGAGACTGGGCTACCAACACACAGATTCACACCATGTGAACTAGGGCACTGGCAGTTAAACCATTGGGCTTTAAATTCCTTGTGTTCTGAACTGCGATCTAGATTATCCAATCTAAGCGGATTTTAAAAAACCGAAGTATTTAAAGTGTTAGTGCACATTGTACTACCAATGCCAGGCATGAGTGGTTCTGGGTTTTTTGTGAGTTAAAATAGTAAAATGTGCCTTAAAAACATAAAATTGGTTACAAAGACTGATTTAAAATATAGAGGATCTGGTTTTCAAGCTTTCAATCAGTAGCTTCCAGACCCCTGAGACAACCTAGCTAGTGAGTAACTATCACACTGCTGTTAACATTTTTCTTCACTTTCTCTAGCAAAACCTCATTTTTTTTTCCAAAATTAATTTTCCTGTTCCTGCAGACCATATTAGAGGATCTCAGGAGCAATGCTCGCCACAGGTTGGCAACACAGCTTTAAACTGTGCCCACTTCACGTTTTTCAGGCTCTTCTCCCCACTCCCCCAAAAAGCCTTTTTCAAAATGCAGTACTCTTTCAAATAAGTCAGAACCTCTTCATTCTCAAAGATAGAACTATAAGAAAAAAAAAAAACACAGTTGCTATAAAATACACTATAAAAATCCCTGGAGTTGGCATCACTATGCATAAAGCATGTGGCTCCTTCATTTCTGCATCACTGCCCATTGGAAGGGAAGAAGGATGCAGTGTGGACAGGAGCTCCAGTTGTTGTGACTGTTGAGGAGCCCTATGGCAACTGTGGGGGGTTGTGGAGGGAAGGAGGGTCTCCGAGCAAGCCGTTGCAGAGCAGTCAGGAACCTGAGGCACAGGACACTTCTAATAGCAGTGCTCAGCACAAGCATTGTGCCCTGAACACCTGCTCTGGTGCCTTGAGTCCACCTGCATCGGGAGAGTCTGCTGGAGCTGGCCCACAGTCCCTGAGGCTCTCCCCTTCCCACATGACATTCAGAGTAGGGAAATGCAAACCTACGAGCTCTTTGACCCTTCAAGTAAGCCTACAACGGCACTGTACATGTAGTTACAGAGTAACCTGCTCACTGAACCAAGCTGCTTCTTAATCTTAACAAAGTGAACACCGCTTTGACTGAAAGGTTGCATTAATGGCAGTCAGGCCCCTTCCTTGAGGAGCTCCCTGCAGCAGATGACAATTTCATTCTCTGCCGTGGCCCACAAAACCTCCCTAAAGAGACTGTCAAAAGATCTCTGGCAAGTCTGTTCTCCAAAAAGAAGAGTTTGATTGGTGGGTGGCTTGTTTTGTGTGTGGGTAAATCAGGAAGTTTCTCAAAGCAGGAATTAACAAAGCACGAGGTCACAGATTCCATAATGCAGCAAATGTAGAGTATTGCATATGAGTACTGGTTGTCTTTACCAGACCTGCGCCACATCTATAGATGATTTCTTTAATACACCTTTATCTAAATGGACTGTATGACCACCTTCAATGTTTTCCAAGGTAAGCAGTCACTAAGGTCCATCTCAGAAGCTACCTTGAAAAGATGAAGAGGGCACTCAGTTGCATAATTTCTTAAAATATGAGGAGCAGAATGAATCTCTCATGCAGTATACAGCATTAGTGGAAACATAATTACAGTGAAACCAAGGATGAAAACTGCTCCACTCTGAAGTGGATGTCCTTTGGATGTTTTCACATCCAAAAGCAATAAACAAGAATACATATATAAAAGTTACATAATCCAAACTGGAGCAAAAGTGAATTTAGAACACATCTGTCACCAGGTACAGCTTAAAAGCATTTGGAGTAAACTGCAGTCAGTTGTAAAGATCTCAACTTCATTAGCAAGCTGTGACTGAAAGAACTGTTCTCACTTTCCAACAGCAATTGAATATCTGAGCAATCTTGGACTGGACTGTGATAATGTAAGCCACACTGAAACAAAGAAGGAACCCCACAGCAACCAACAAACTTGGATTTTATGGAAGGTACAGGTAAGTGAAAAAGCTTTAATTCAAATTGAGAAACAACTCAATTTAAGGTAAAGAAAAAACACCAAAAAATCCACATCATGATGGAAACAAAGAAAAACCCACATCAAATCTCTCAACTCTTTGCCAGTCCTCTCACCTAGGATTGCAACTGAGTTCACTTAGTGCACTTGAAAGGGATTAGTCGGAGATGCCTCTAAAACAACAGATGCCACGCAAGTTTCTAACATCCAGATCTCAAAGCATCTCAGTCCTGCTCTTCAGTACACCCAGCATGTTTTGACTGGATATGCAATGTTATTCTAACTCTATGGAAGTACACGTTCCCCTGTCCAGTCTTTTAACATTATACCATAGTTTGCACTCATGTAAGCTTTTCTATTGCCAGCCAAGTCCTGATCCTGATGTTCTTATTCAAAATAGCCATCTTTGCTCTGCAGCTGCCTCAGTCACTTTAGATATCCAGAATCTTGCTGGTACAATGTTTTCTAGTAGACTCCAAATACCTGGTGATTTTCCAGTAAACAAGGCCAAATTCTTATTTTCACTAATGCTGCTTTACACCACTCTGACAGGTACATCTCTGTATCTCAAATGATAAGCAGAGTGCAATGACATACTGTAATCAAGGAAGAGATCCCACGGCAAGAAAGAGTTTTACTGCATAGTTTGGCTATTGCATAGCTTTGCTTTCATGCCATAACTCAGTGCAAAGTAGAAGCCGCCACAGCCTCACCTTCTCAGCTAACAGCTCTCGGATCTTGCTTGCCTGCAAGCGGAATTTGAAGAGCTGGGACTCCAACGCAAGGCATCGCTTTTGCCAATCCATACAGCTACCGTTCTCCATCGTGAGTTCTGCCATTGTGAAGTTAATCATCCACCTGGGATGTCATCTGCAGTGCTCTAAAATCCTACAGAAGAGAAGGGGAAAAAAAACCCTCAAACAATGTATTTTAGGCAGGAAAACTTTTCACCCCTTGGGCCTAGTCTTCCTTGGTTCGTTTTACAGGACTGGTAACAAAGACCGTTTCTCCTGCAAGCAGAAGATCAAATGGTACTATACCAAGTTATTGATATTGCCCTCTGCCAGAGGTCACTCTTTTAATGGATAACAGATAAATATTCAAATAAACTTTTACCTTTAGAGTGAGTAAATAATTTACTAATGCATCATATGGTATATGCCACAAACAGCCTTACTGCCATCCTTACAGCCTCACCTACGTGTATACTAGGAGTATTTTTACTTCTGCCTCCTTTGTAGTAGCATGGCTGTAAACTCTCAAGTCACTAAAACCTCTTTAACGTAACTAAGGTCACACACCCATTATTAACTTGGGGCACCAGTGCCTTATCTCATACAGACTGTGTTAAAAGGATGCGATGTATGAAACAGTGTTCCCAACCCCTAACTACTTGATACAGTCAGTCCACACAAGTGGAAGAGCAGCTGTACCACAGTATCTAAACAATTCCTCTGTTAAAACATACAGAGATCCCAGCCAGGAATAAGCTAGGGCTGAAGACAAAACATGCAGGTCTACTGAAGTCCTTGTAGGCATCAAGAGATACAACTCCACAAAGTGGAAAAAGCTGTGGTTTTTGAAGTTATTTTCTTACTCAGTAACTGTTTAGACATTTCAGACACTTTGTGCTCATTTTAAAAGATACGTAAAATGTAGGTAATAAGTGTCTGTAACAAAATCCAGGCATTTGTCAGCACTCGCAAACAGGTTTATAGTACCAAGTCAGTGTGTGCAGTTCAGCAGCCAGCTGTAAAACCCTACAATAACAAATGTTTACAAAGCAAGAACAGTTATTAGTTCATCAGCTTCATCAAAACACTGAAACTCATACTTGTTAAAGGAACTTCTCACCTGCTCACAGGCAAATGTGGTGCTTTCCTGAACTGGGGCCAAAGCAACAGGTCAAGACTTGGTAGAGCGCAGTGAAGTCACGCAGCCTCATTGCATTTACATCTGCCTTTGCGGAGTGGGAAAGCTTAAGATGTCCCTCTAATTGTACCCACTCACCAG
Organism: Rhinoptilus africanus; assembly: GCA_013400135.1. Taxonomy (NCBI): domain Eukaryota; kingdom Metazoa; phylum Chordata; class Aves; order Charadriiformes; family Glareolidae; genus Rhinoptilus; species Rhinoptilus africanus. Next base: position 546,389 of record VXBO01003092.1, on the reverse strand, counting down.
GACATCTGGCTCATACTTTACATGTAAAAGACTTGAGATTCAAGTTACCTTACGTACTCTTAATAGTGTAAGTATACATAACACAGCAAGCCACTCTATCCAGCTATGTCCCTGGCGTTCTGAGTTAAGCAAGACACATTTGTATACCCTTTAGCTACAAACATTACCCATAAGTTATTTTATATACAGGTTGCTTTGCTTAGTAATAGAAAGTTTTCCAGGCAGCAAGTTACCTGCCTTGAGAACGATTTGGGAAATCCTATTCCAGGTCAGAAGGTAGGTTTAATTAAAAGTCATGTTTGGTACTGCATCACTGAAAACACTCTGCAATAGGAAGGAAGACCAGAATTCTACAAGCAGTGCATCTCCAGCATTACAGAAATACGGAGGCCATCCTTTTACACAGCCCAGTCCAATGCATCAATCTAATCTCTAGCCCTATCTCCTTGCCAGGCATGTAACCAGGCTATTTTTGGCACACTTCACAACACTGTAGGGTGTCCCGCTAAGGTAGTGCTATCCATCCTTCTCAAGCCAAGAGAGTGCACCAAGTCATGGAAGGATCCTACAATACCTTAAGTTTGTTCACAGCTAACTCTGTTCTGGACATTGTAATTCATCTCTGAAATGAAATTCTGTTCTCTTTCGTACAGGTATCAAGAGATTTTAGTTTTTATTCATAGATCTTAAGTCCAAAGAGCACATATGAATGAATGGGATAAACTCTAATGGCACCAAGAAAAATCAATCTTATTTACCGCACAGCTTACGCCAGAGCAGAAGTAATTTCCTCAGATAGTCCATAACTTCTGGCTGAACTAAAATAGCCCATTCTGAATAGGAAGCCTAAGGCTGGGATAGATGTCCTGAATCATCAAGTCTCGTTCCTTCTCACTCTAGACAACTGCATCATATAATCCTTTTCACAAATGATCACAGCCTTCCCTAGAACTGTACAGACAGTTTTGCTCCCATTATTCCTGTTGTTCTAGAACCTCACCCCTCTAACGAGCCACCTTCTAATTACCAGCATAAATGTAGTCATAACCGGCTTGTATCTGTTCATTCTTGTAAAATACGGCCCTTCAGCTCAGCTAGTTTTTTCCCTCCCTCATATTTACCCCTTGGTATATTTATAGATACCAAAAGCTTCTCCCTAAAGACCTCATTTTGCAAGGCTAGAGACAAGGGGCTCTTTTAGTTTCATAAGAAAAGCTCATGACTTTCCCTCACCTGACCCAGCTTTCATGCACATCATATAGAAGAGTTGGGTTTTATCTTTCTCACTCCCCTTCATAGACATGGGTGATCACAACTGCATCTGGCAGGCAGGATGCAGCCTCACCACAGCCTTGTGCAAAGGCATTTAGTACTTCCCACTCTCCTAGGGAATACCTCACCTGATTGGATTGGCCTTTTTTACAACCACATTACACTGGGGGTTGAGATTCATGGACAATCCAACACAGTTGGAGCACAGGAATCTCGGCTGGCTTTGCCTTCACAAATGCAAGACATGGGAGTGCAGGGGGCCCATTACAATGACACTGGAACAGATTAATAAAGCACAGGTCAGTGCCAGATCCCCCCAAGATCAGGGATCATTGTGCTACAGTCCATTGCAAAATTTAACATGCCCATGGTTACCCTGTGCTGTTTCTAAATAGTGCTCTCCCAGGTTTTGTGCCCACTTTATTACTACTTTTTTACTTTGTGCAATTCTACTTTGTGTCATTAGAGTTCATCCCATCCTTACTAATCCCCTGGGTCTGTCAACTCTTGCAGTAAAATACCTACCTTCTAACAGGCCCCCCTTCAGCACAATGTTGTCACATTCTCTTTTGTCATTTCTTTTACTATCTTATCATTCTTCTATCAATCCTCATCTCCTCCACTTAAGCTAACTTCCCCATGTGTCATCATAAATGATTTCTGAAGGCCAGAGATTAGAATTACAGCTTTTTCTCTCTCTAGCAAAAACCTTATACTTTTTCAGAGAAAGATATTGTGCCACAATGTCTCACATTTACCCCTAAATTACAACTTTATTTACAAACTCAGATTTATTCCAAATTCTCACTTACTGTTAAATGCAACATTCCTTCTCCCCCATTCACCTAAACATAAGCAGTTCATCTGTACCTTATGAATTACAATATCAACTTTATTTTGACAGACTGACTTTAAATACTTGCTACTGGACCCGATGTTTCATATGCCATTTTTTTTTAATTCTTAACTATCTTAATCCACTAAGTTCTTTTATTTCCCCCTATCCCCTGATACTGGTACTTTTCATATCAGATAAAGAATTTATATGGTTATATAAACCACATTTATATGACTATATAAAACTGTTTGGGATTTTTTTCCCCCACTGGCATAGGAAGAACCTGGGAATCAGATACTTTTCAGTGCAGTATTCTTACTTTAGGAACTTGGAAAACAGGAGACAGCCACTGTGTTTGAACAAGCTGAGATTTTCAAAACTTCATTCTGACTTGCATACAGATGCTTCTTAAAGAGCAGTTTGATTTTCAGTGTTAAGTATCAAACAACTTCCAGTGAAGATAATGGGACCTACAAAGTCCTTAGAACTTAGTGGGAGGAAAATGACTGAACCAACTACTAAATGCAGACGTGAGACTCTTAGTTTGGCTACATCTGTAAGTTTTGATCAACATCAGAGACAGTTCTGACGCTAAATGCAATATACAAAATAAATATGAATGTATTTACTTAGAATGCCCATATCCTGTGTAATTCTGATGAAGCTAAAATTTGTACCAGAATGTCATAGGGGTTTTTGGTTTTTGACTAGAATCAGCTGATGCCCCAGATGTGGATCCAAACTAAAATTCAAAACACTTCAGAGACTTTGTATATTTCCACCTGAAAAGCCTTCTGAGAATAAAAAGCAATTAATCAACATGAAGACTTTTAGGTGCAGATATAAACACACATGAAGTCTTTGCAGCTTTGTTCATTCAGTGCAAACAATGTAGATAAGTGAAACAGTATTTCCGCATTTCAAATGTGTCCCCTCAGCTGAGGAATCAGTTCACCCAGGCTGTTACAGGGGACTGTCAGCACAGGAGTGCAGTTCTTAGCACCTGCCACTAAAACGCACCAGACCCTGCCTGAACACCAGAGCTGACTGACTGCGCTAAATTTCAGCTATCACCTTACTACGAAAGGAATCGGTAGAAACGTGATAAATGTAACACGTGAAGGGAGAGAGATTTCCTCCGATGTCAATGCATCAACACCAAGAAGGTCAGCAGCATGGGTGATGGTCAAAAGTCAGTGTGGAAACCCCGTACTATTAATCAAGTCCCTGCCCCCAGTCACCTCATTTTCTGCTTCACAACCAGTTTCACCCCTCAGCTTTTTAACCATGAGGCCGTTGGAATTGTTCAGCCACAGGGTCATTTCCCATCCACTAGTGCGGCCTGGGATGCACAGAGCATGGGGAAAAAACAACATGACAAGCTGTGCAAAGGGCAAGGTTTGGAGACAGCCAGGAGAATGAAAAAAAATTTAAAAAAATAAAATTTCCCTCTACATCTGTGCAGGTGGCTTGACTAGTAAAAATGCCAGAGGGCAGGAAGAGGGCTCCTGGGTTTGCCACTCTACCTCCAGAGGTCTTCCCCACATACCCAGGACTACCAGGAAGACATAAGCCACGCCGGGACTTACATGGATTTACTCTGGGGATGCAATTTTTCCCCACGTGTCACCGTTCTTCCCCCCCACCTCCTCCATGCAGGTTCAGGGACCAAAGTCCCAGACCTGAAGGCAAACCTCTTCATTTTAAGCAGCAAACCTCAATTAACAGAGATGACACAACATCACCCCTCAGAACGCTTCCGTCAGTCCCCTTACCATCAGCTTGAAGAAGGAAAACAGGGGGTAGAAAGGCAACCACCGCCAACCCGGCACAGACCAACCCTCCAAGGCCCCCCGCCGCCCTCTCCCCACAGGCGGGCCGGCGGCNCCATTCAGCACTTTCCCATCCTCTCTCTCCGTTTTCCTTCGAGCGGGAGAGCCCGGCTCAAATATCAGAGCCGGCCCTCCCGAGCAGCGCAGGAACTGACATCACCCGCCCCGGGCTTTTAACCCCTTCTCGGGCTCGGCGACGAGGCAGGTGGGGCGGGCAGCGCCCTGCCCGGGGCGGCCCGTCGGGAGGGGAGGCTCAGCCGCCCTCTGCCCCTGGCGGAGACATCCCCTCCGCTCCCACCGCGCACCCTCCGCCGCTTCCGCTGAGGCCGAAGGTGAGGAGAAGGGGCCGGCGCTGAGGGGCCGCCCGGAGCGGCTGCCCGCTCCCCGCGTGGCGCGCAGCCATCTTGTGCCAAGCGCCGTTGGGCAGGCGGCGCTGGAGGAGCCCCTGGTCAGAGCTGTTGGCGGCGGCAGCTTCCTTCTCGGGCCTGCCAAGCGGGCAGGCGTTGGTGTCGGGCCCTTCTCGCCTGGGATCCCCCTCCCAGTCACCTCTCAGCCTTCAGAGCTTATGTTCCCAAAGCAGCCCCAGCCCTGAGGGGAAATGTGTTTTCCACAGAAAACAGCGGTGTTTTCTGCAGAGCAGCCAGGTGGGGAGCTGGCACGCGTCCCGCCATGCTGCCCTCACCTCCCACCGCGGCCCTGAGGGGCTGGTGAACATCCCAGGCTCCAGCTGGAGCACCCCTCACTGCTTGTAGGCAGCCCCAGGGCATGGGGTTGGTGCCACGGTAGAGATGAAAAACCAATCTGATGGTATGATGGCTCTGCTGAGGACACCATCCTGGACACCATCCTGCCCCACGTGCTCGGCCCCCACAAACACGTCTGAGGCTTCAAGCATTTCTAATGATAGCTGCCAGCATATAAAATATTTTATTCAGGGATAGGGCCACTGCTTACTGAGCTATTTTACAGGCAGCGTTCCCTTGTACGAATGCATAATGACTTACGAATATATATTGCCCGTGTTCCTCAAAGAGAGCGGGCAGTCTCACTGCTGAGGAGTGTCCGGCCGCTGGGAGCCACTGTGCACACGCAGCCCTGTGCTGCTGCCGCCGCTGGGCTGCCACCGGCCGCCACTGCCACCCCTGGGCATCCCCTGGCACCGAGCAGACCAGGGGGGGTCACATGGGAGCGAAAGGGACGGGAGCCAAATGGGGGATCCAGGATCAAATATCCCCAGGGCTCTGGGTCTTAGACCAGTGCATTTCAAAGCAACAGGTCATTCATTCTGGTTCAGGTTTAGCAAATTACTTGTTATTCCATCATCAGGCACATTACTTTCACCAAAGATACTTTAAAAATTTCCCTGTGAAGCTTTCCTCAGTGGGGGTAACGACAGTCATGCTGACGTGTATCTCTCTGGCCAACCTGCATGTGCCTGTGACGCGACCTGCTTTGCCACCATGAAAGGTGGTCTTCTCCCCTCTAGCAAGTGCACGTGGCTTGTTGGGGAAGGGCTGCACCAAAAGGATTGAGTGGTTCTAAGAGATCCGTGAGTGCTCTGAAACTGTGCTTTGGCTCTTGTTGAGACTGCCCATGCAAAACAGGGCAGTCTGAAATAAACAGGCTTAAAATGATCTATGGAGGAAGCGGGAAAAATAACTGAACAAAATTATCTCCTAGTACTGTAAGCAACCCTATTCACTAGGCATGGTTAAATGAGATCCTAAGTGTGGTTATCTGGCTTACGGATATTGCCTGGTCTGAGATACGCAGTTTATTGAACTTTTGTTGTAAACTCCTTCCTCACATTGATTGTGTGCTTGCACTGGTGACTCAGCAGAAAAACAATGAGTAGCAAATCACTATGCACAAATAAAAAGACTGATGTGACGTGATTAGGTGTGTAAAATATTGAAATACAACTAAAAAGAGAAAGTCATGATTTGGACACTGGAGTGACTAAAGACTCTGAAATCTATACCTCATTATCCAAATGAGTAGTCAGATTTCCAAAGATGCTGTGGACTTTGCAGTTCCCTAAGGATTGTTTTGCTTTAGATTTCTCACCTGTTTCCAGTTTCATGGGCATTTGGCTGAATGAACCTGCCTGTTCCTCTCTAGCTAAAAGACAAAGCATGCACTACAGAGCTGGTTCAGACAGAGAGCAGGATAGCACTTCGCAGAGATGGCCAAAGAGCCAAGTGGAGACAGGCAAAGAACTGAAAAGAAACGGGCATCTGGTGAGGAGCTCTCCCATTCGGCCAGCTGAGCAGGGACAGGCAGGAATACAGGCTGAGATGGAGCTGGCTGTTGGGACGGTGTCACCCAAAGAGATTTCTCCAGCAGTTCCTAGTGGAAGGGACTCCAGTAGTCTCCAATCAGTATGTTCTGTGTGTGCCTGGTGCCTGTATTAATCGTTACTCCCAGTGATCAAGGAATTGTAATAACCAGAACTGACACAATCTGTGGCTCCCTATAAGTATTTTGGAGGGCAAAAGGTAGGTTCATGCTTTACAGAGTCCCCTCCTGAACTGAGGCTGGCCAAAGACAAAATGGGAAAAGGAGCTATTCCCTTCATGCTCTCCACCCTGTTCCTGACTCCTTTCAGCCACAGCATGCAACCACAATATTTCTTAATCTGAATTTTATGAGGTATTTTTATTCTTCCTTTAAAAGCAATGGTCAACTTTTCTCATTTGTACCAGCAAAGCCAACTGACTGAAATGTCAATCTGGCCTTGTGTTTTTCCCAGGCAATGAAGCTTGACTGCCAGGACATTCCTCAGGCACTGAACTTTATACAAAGTACCTCCCCAAGAACTGCCTGCACACACCTTGCTTTAACCCCTGGAGTTCCAGAACCACATCAGCACTCACACAACTGTCTGCTGCCATTTCTTTAATGCAGATATTCTACAAAGCCGTGCCTCCTTGTGCCTTCTGTTGCTTCTGTTAAATTACTTAACAAAATTATTATTTTAAGGTTTTTAATTAAAAATGTGGTTCTATTAAATAATGGAAATAGAAAAATTGTTTTTACTTCTGAGGGAGAAGGTTGTAAGAACAGCCTGTAGTATCTCACAGTTCCCAAGTGATTTCCCTTGGGAGTTATCTTTAATATGTCTGCTCAAGCACTCTATATCAGGTTTTTACAATTTGCAGCCAAATCATTCAGCGAAAAAAAAAATTACTATAAACAGCAAATATCTTATTGACAAAACAAACTCTCTGGCAGATCCAAGAGAACTAGCTTGGCATGTTAGACTACCATTATCGCAACACAAGCACAGGCTGCTTTGTTAAGAGCCCCATATCTGAGATACCTAAATAGAAAGACAAAAAGATACACGAGAACAAAGTGTCAGGAGATGAGAGCAGGAGAAACTCTGTCTCTAGTAAGCAAAGTTTCCGTAGTTCTGCAGGTGGGAGAGAGCATTACATTCCAGACAGGGTGCTGCTGAAAACTTACCAAAGGGGCAAGGACACCAGCCAGACCAAGTCCATGTGTCAGAGCCCCCTGAAGGCTCAATCCTATGTGGGAAAAATCTTGCAAAAAAACAAGACAGCGCCTTGAGATGCCTGTTTGAGGCACTTGTGTCTCTCCACAGGGAACTTAGGCTTCATATCGTAGTTCTCTAAAGTCCACCTATGTTAGAGGCATAAAGATGTTGAAAATGGCCTTTGTGCCTAGTTCCCTTACTCTTTTTCTCCTGGGCTTGCAGTGTGCTGACAGACACAACGCAGACCTGCAAACTCCTGCCTTGCTTCTCATCTAGTCAGCAATAACAAGTTCATGCAGCAGAAAATAAGAGACTGGCAGCTGTGGATCACCTCACTGCATAAACCAGTTGCTCGTGGGAGGACCCAGTGGGAGGGCCAGGAAACCATTGCCCTCCGGTACTTTGTCAGGTGGTTTTCATCATGTTGTGGTCATCTCGTCACACTTCACACACAGGACATAAAGACAGTCGTGTGCACCATTCAAGCCAGAACTTGAGTGAGAGCATATGTTTTGTATGTACAGTCTTGACTGGCACATGGCAAAACAATGGAGAATTCCCATTTTCCTTAGGGAGTCATCCCAGTGCTGACTCCAGCATTATTCTCAGTATTAATAGCTCACGCCTTGTTTCATCTCTGGATTTCTCCAATTTCAGCCTCCAAGTACCAGATTGCTTTAGGTCTTTTTCTGCTAGATTAAGAAGCCATCAACTACCGTTAAAGCAGTCTGTGACAAAAAAACGTAGCTTCTATTAAATACACAGATTTAACATCTCTCACAATAATTAATGTTTTCTAATGCTTGTATTCTCATAGTCTTATCTAGATCATCGTTAGACAACTGGAGCTTAAAAAGTAAATTTGGAGTTGTTATCAGCATGCGTGTGTGTGCCTGTTAAACTCCTGTTGCAGAGAGAAGAAAGGAGGACAGCATGTGGGAGTCTTCAGGCTGAGGAGGAGGAAAACAGTCCTTGCAAGTGTATTTGGTTTGTGTGGTCTTTCTGTGTCTGACATTGGCTGGGGTGCAGCCCATAAGGTTCCCACATACCACAGCACGCTTTGAATCTTTTCCTGAGTCCCCAGGCTACAGCGGTAACTGCTGTGCGAGTGAGGCCATACATGATGTATCAAGTGTATGAAGCCCAGATGCTCCAACTAGGCAGACAGGGCTGGCTCAAGAGCACTTGCAAAACTGAATGTTGCTACCCTAAGGATGAGGGCCCTGGGTGCTCCTGCCGAGGAAAAGGAGGCATAGAAAGAAGGGGGGTGAAGCTGGGACAAGGTGCTGGAAGGAATCAGGGAGAGCCCTGGAGAACTGGACCTGCTGCTCCTGCAGCCCCAGCGATGTGAGGGATGGCCACAGTTCTGCTGCTGCAAGGGAGAATCCATATCCCTCAGCCCCTCCTCGAACAGCAGCAGCAGGTCTGGCCTCACAGGAGTGTAGCTCAGGCAAAACAGGCAGCAGCCTATGGTCATTTTGCTTCTCCAGGTTTCCTGTGAAATGCCAGGTGAATACCTATTTACAGAGCTGGTTGTTGAAGTACAGTGCAAAAAGCAGCACCAGGGAAAGAGTCCTAAACCATGTGGGGAGAAGGGAAGAGATTATAGAGTACTGGTTTGAATTCAAGCCAAGTAATAGAAATAAAAACACGCTGCCCTCTGAGAAGCAGCAGCAGTGCTGCTCAGTCCATAGACGAACTGGCCATCTCAGCCCAGTTCTTAAACATCAGCTGTGCAAGGGACATGTTTGCTAGGAGTGAGCACTGAGGAGGCAATAGTGTGTGCTGCAGGTCGCCAGAGGAGCTCCACGGTACAGCACAGACCTCTATTACTGCTATTGTCGATTATAGTTCTGCATCCACCCATCACTGCAAACAGTTTCTCAGCAAAAAACCTCAGACTAGAAGGGATCATGGGGAGTGAACTCATGTCTGATCCCCACTACACCTATGAAAAAAGCTGTTGGATGGGAGAGGTTTGTGTAGGCCAGGAAAAGGGGTTGTCCTTGTCCCTGCTGTACCCCTATGGCAGAGCTGGGGGAAAATTCCATTTCCAGAATTGTTAAATCAATACTTTCAGTAAAGACTAAAGTAGGTCCCAGATTGCCCTCTGTTTGGGTGCTGATCTGAGAACTTTGGCATGGGCACCTGGGCAGCTCTGTGGTCTGATCAGGAGAGGCTGCACAAAATGCCGTGCTCTAATGGAGGATCCCTGCCTCTCCACAACCAGTAGGGTGGCCCATACTGGCCAGGAGTCGGGGAGAGAAGACACTAGTAAGAGATGGGGCTAGTCTGTGGGAAGGTATTTGGCTGCCTTCCCACTGCTGCACTGAAGTCATGCCTACAGCTGCCAGATGTCAGGATGGGGTGTGGAGAAGAACGTGGATGCCTGCCGTAGGACTCCTATTCACAGAGCCTCCTCTGCTGGAACCAGCGGGCAGGCTGTCCTCCGTGGGAGTGCAGGAGGGAGGCTACGTTTGCTGGAGAGGTTTTTGGCTCTTTTCCTGGTCTCACACCAGCACCAGGCACTCCGCTCCCAGATGTTCATGATCTCTGCTCTGGGATCTTTCAGGCTTGTCAAGGCATTGTGTAAAGGGAGGAATTATTTCACTCCCACACGGGCGGTGGAAACATCGAAAGCCCCAACGGAGATCCCTCTGCCTGCTTCTCCCAGGGGGTTCACCTGCAGGTGAGCAGCTTGGAGAGGACTCCCTCTCTCCACAGGAGAGGTCCCCAAAGTACTCTGAGAGCAGCAGTTGCTGAGCCTCCTTGGCATGGCTTTGTTCCTGCCAGTTTCCATGGTGATCCACAAAACTATCAAAAAAGCACAGATCTCTTTTGGAAGACAAATAAGAGGATGTGATAGTGCCTGTGGCTGGGGAGGGGGTACAACCCTGCTTCTATACTGTTAGCTGAGTTCTGGGGTCAGTCCTGGGGCTTGCCCCCCACCAAGTGGGCAAGGAAAGCATTGCTGTACCATTCCCAAAGGGCTAGTAGCAGCTCAGAGCAGTGACTCCCACTTGTAGGTGTTGCAAGCTGCCATAGGCAGGTTCAAATGATATTGCAAATTGGTTTTAATGGACAGCACTTGCAAATGTGTCAGCGGGCAACCTAAGCAAGCGGTGTCTGATAGCATTTTGACTAGATGGGGTTAGTGGGAAGCACTGATGTGGAACCCAGGATGTGTCACCAGGTGGCCCAGCATGCAAGCACACACACAGGTATGAAAAAGAAAACATAGTGAGGAAGAGAAAACACGCACACTGCCCTCTCTTCTGTCACATCTGAAAGCACATGGAGAAAATCTTAAAGCTTTCATCTTGGCCACAGAGGGAAACCACCCATGTGCAAGGAACAAATTCAGTCTTTCCACCACAGTATCATGTCACCAAGACTTCACCCACTGCCCTGAAGGTCTCACCCTGCCCTCTTCTCCATTACAAAAGCAGCAAGCGTTACTCAGCACGCTCTTGCCCATGCAGTTAGGAGGTGCCTGCCTGCCTGTTACCCACCCACCCCCTTGCACACAGCAACAATTGCCAAACAGCACAGCTGCCAGGATGAAAGGACATGGAGGGAATGGGTGGAGGGGTGGCTTTTCTGATCTGCATCATTTTTGTGATGCCGTTTAAGATTTCCAGAAAATTCTGGAGGAGGGGAAGGGTAAAATTGATAAAGGATAAGATGGCTTTCAAACACAGCCAACAAGCATCTTAAAAAGGAAACCTAATTTTGTGTGCCTCTGCCTCTGGGCAAAGTGTTCTTGGCTCGGTTTCAAAGGTGCCGGGAAACTCAAGGGTTGGGTATCTCTGAAAACCGGTCTCAAGGTGCCTGCAACAGGGTGACCAGAAAAAGGTGCCAATTGATTTTGAGCACTCCTTAGGCGGCTCAGGGACTGATCTAGAACTTGTCTTTCACTCTATGCACTGCCCGAGGCAAAAATCCTTGTCAGAGGAATCTGTCACCTTGGCCAAAGTTTTCAATGGCGCTTGGATTTCATTGCGCTGGCTGCTGCCATAGGAGAGACTCCCACCTATTTCCTTGCGCTGTCCTACCTTGCGAAGGAGCTTCTGGAGTTGAGGTCGCTGCCTGGCCTCTCCCTCCCTCAGCGATTGCCTGCCCTGCCCCAGGGCAGCCCTGCTCCGGCAGTCCTGGTGTAGAGACGTACCATGCCTCCTCGTGCCCCCCGAAAACCCCCACCAGGACACACAACAGCACTAGGTGGGTGGCTAATTATAAGGGCTGGGGCAGCTCCAACACAAAACTGAGTTAGGACCTTCTGCAAAGGATGCCATGGGGTAATTTCTAATTACTTGTTTAATTAGTGTTAGTTGCCCATAGTAGGAGGTCAGAACTCAACCTGCAAATGCTCAGTCAGTCAGGGAGCCCGAGTTCTCTGGCCCTTTCTGCAAATCCTGGTCAAGGAGCGGGAGAAGGAGGGGGATTTGCACTTGGCATGACGATGGTGGGGACAGCGTGTGAATGAAGCTCCGGGGATCCTTCCCGGAGCAGAGGGAGAAGGAGGAGGAGGAGGAGATGGGTGGGAAGCTTGCCAGGGAAGCCACCGAGGGGGTGAGCGGGCGCCGCGGGCCCCCTCTGCACTGGAGGGGTTTCAGCACAGCCTCTCTCCCTTGGGCAGCCACGGGCAAACCTGCCCCACCGGCAAGGCCTTGCCCTGGCTATTTAAACCGGGGGGGTTCAATTCCACCCCTCCCTTTGGGGTTTTCTTTTGCTCAGAAGTGTAGCGATTTTGAAACATATGGATAAGATTATATATCTGCNGCGCCGCCTGGTGGCTCTGGCGGGCGGGTCCCTCCCCAGGGTGAGTTTATCCGAGGCTTCCATAATATCGAGGAAACCCACCGAAAACGCTTGTCCTGAGGAGGGGCGATGCCTTTGCCTGGTTTGACTTTTCTGTGTGTACAGTTTCCGAAGGGAAAATGGGCCGCATAGAGGGTGCAGGGCCAGTGGGACACATCGTCTGTGGCGGGGGGGGGTGCCAGGCTCACCTGTGCCCACCTAAAACCCTCTGTCGTTCTTCTAAAACATGACATCACTAACTCACACTCTTTTAAATTGGTTTTCAAGTTCCTACAAACATGAAAGATTTATCTGGTGGTAGTTTCAGAAAGACTGCGCAGCATTTCATTGCGTTTGGCCATCATCTGTGGGCCCTACACACTCCACAACTCTCAGTTTCTTTCTTTACAGCTTAGCAAGTTCTGTCTTACGGGGGGGAACAAACTTCTCAGTGGGAAAGTGAGTCAGTCATTGCCCTCTGTCAGACATAAACACAACTGTGTGTGGGCACAGTTTAGGTCCTCTGCTAATTACAGCTAATAGAGGGTTTTCTTCATCTGGAATAAACTGAAACCNCACCGGCAAGGCCTTGCCCTGGCTATTTAAACCGGGGGGGTTCAATTCCACCCCTCCCTTTGGGGTTTTCTTTTGCTCAGAAGTGTAGCGATTTTGAAACATATGGATAAGATTATATATCTGCGTGTGCATATATACATATATATATATGCAATAACGTACCCAGGCGTAGACACAGGCAGGAGCGCCCGGCGGGCCGCGGCGGACCCGCTGCNCTCACCTGTGCCCACATAAAGCCCTCTGTCGTTCTTCTAAAACATGACATCACTAACTCACACTCTTTTAAATTGGTTTTCAAGTTCCTACAAACATGAAAGATTTATCTGGTGGTAGTTTCAGAAAGACTGCGCAGCGTTTCATTGCGTTTGGCCATCATCTGTGGGCCCTACACACTCCACAACTCTCAGTTTCTTTCTTTACAGCTTAGCAAGTTCTGTCTTACGGGGGGGAACAAACTTCTCAGTGGGAAAGTGAGTCAGTCATTGCCCTCTGTCAGACATAAACACAACTGTGTGTGGGCACAGTTTAGGTCCTCTGCTAATTACAGCTAATAGAGGGTTTTCTTCATCTGGAATAAACTGAAACCTTGGATCAGCCAAATGCGGGGTGCTCCCGGACTGCTCCTAGGGAGCATCGTGGTGGTGATACAGCTCTGAGGAGTCAGAGGGGAAAGGGACTGTGAACGGCCACAGATTTGTTATGGGCTCTGGGTTGGAGGGGTGCTAAGGCTCATCCCCAAACCATGTCTCTGAGACAAGGGTGGCTGAGGATGCGCATGTTATCATATAAACCTGACTCAGGGGGCACTTGGGCAATTATTCCTGAAAAGGAGGTAAACATGGGATTATTTTACCACCAAAACACACGGGACTGTGCAGGGGAATAGGGAATGGTGTTCTTCGGCCAGTGGTTGCATACTTTAGCTGTGTTCAGCTCAGGCATTAGTTCAAAGAACCAGTTTTCTCCTTGGTGCAAATCCACTAAACACCTTAAGACTTTTTTTCTGATTTTTTGTTAAAGCTGGACCCACTCCCACCCTGCAACAGATCAAAATTCAAGCCTGATGTTTCTGTACAAGAAACTTGTTTCCTCGCAGTCTTGATTTTTTCTCATGAAGAAAAATTAACATTAAAGTTATTACCATTTATGTTTACCCCAAAATTATTTCACTTCTCAGAAGACACCATAGAAGTCAAAAGCCTTACATTAAAGCTTTTAAAAATTGAAAACTTTGACAAAATATTTTTCTGCCGGATCAAAACTATAATGTCATCTTAATGAGCAAAAGTAATGCCACCATTACCAAAAGAAAGTGTTGCTCTTGCTTTTAAGTCTAGGAGAGCTTTTGAGCCTGTACTGCTAGTTTTACATCCTCTCTGCAAAGCACTCTGCAGACACCTAAAACCGCAGAATACTGATTTCAGATTTCTATAGCCTTGTCTGAAATCAGTGTCCATAGTTTACTATCTGGGCTTAGACCGACTAGATTTACATTTAAGGTAAGCCTCCTGTCATAAAAAAATACCCTGTGAATTGTAGGCATGTAGGCATAAAAGAAGATTCAGGACATCTTCCACCAATTTTCCTGCAGAGGAACAGGCAAAATCCCCCTGCTTGCAAGAGGTTATGCTCACGTGGGTTTGTGACTGGGTCATGTCTCTCAACCTCTGCCGAAGGGACAGCAGGGGTTGGATAGTGGCAGCTGTGCTACTCCTGCAAGCTCATGTTCATTCCTCCCAGAGACCAAAATCTCTGAGAACTGCCCTGAATTTCCAGTAGCTGTTTACTCCATTATCACAAAATCGATCACAGATGGTGCTTTTGATGCTGGCAGGTTGGAAAAAATAAATCTCTTGGCTTATATCCTGAGCACATTTGATCTGGACTGACTGGGTGGAATCGTGACAGCCCATCATCATGTCATTGGTACAGAAACACTTTCCTGACTGCGGCTAACGTTTGGGCCAGGATGAACATTTTCCTTTAAATAGCAAACTTCAGCCTTAAATAGTTACACTTTGCCCTTGCTGTTTGGCTCTGTTGCATACCAAAGACTTAGCTCTTAGCAACATGAAATCCCATCCTAATTAGCTTCTGTTTAACAATACCACTTTGTACCACTCTCAGAATGCCAAGCTCCTTCTATTCTGGTGCTACAGAGGAGGGGAACATTTCATATCAAGCCCGATTCAGTTCAAGACTCTTTCTGTGAAATGAATTTTTTACTTTTTTGAATAAAGTAGTCCTATATGTTAAACCTGAGCCACTCTGTGTGAGTAAAAGTCACACTCAAGACATTAAAGACTACTAGCCAAACACAGCCTAATATAGGCAAACAAAACCATCAAAGAGGTTCTGGAAAATTCATCAGTGTCATGAAGTTGACATAAATGGTGCATGCTAGACATAAAACTTGCGTGTAAGTGGTGTAATTCAGTCAATTTTTTCTCTCTGCTGTAGAGAAAAACATGTATCCTTTACTCACTGGGGAATCAGTGAGCATGTATGAAATGGAGCCACTCTCACATATACAAATAAGCCATCTTCTGCATTTGCACCAACACTTCCAACACTTTCAGTACCAAAAATTATTCCTGTGTAAGACTATACAACTCTTGAAAAAGAAGTAAGGTCTTGGCATATCTGACCCTGTATCTCAAATAGATGTACTTTAACATCTCACTGCAACATTAGTGTATTTTCTCATCATAAAGCTTCCACCATCAGTTATAGGACTGCTTATTTGTTAGGAACTGTTCATGAATATATAGACGAACACACAAGGAAGTAGTAAGAGACCTTACATTGAAACTTTAAAAACATTGGCATAGCAGTGTGACCATTTGAATGTACAGGGCCTGGAGAATCACTTGCAGAAAGCATCAAGAGCCATCTACCTCCCTAGAATAAAAAGTAAACAAGATCACACGTGCAGCTCTGCCCACCAAAAATGTCAAGGGCTGATGATGATCATTCACACATGCGGTTTTGCATTTGGTCCCTTTTTTATGCTACTATAAATATTTTCCTTACCTTACAGGAACGTATCTGGATTCAAGGAAAGTCTCTTATCTGAAACTGTCCAAAGACACATAGAGTGACAAGGCCAAGCTGTTTTTCTTTTCAGCCTTTCAAGAAAACTTTTTACAATCTGTTTCACTTATTATCCTTGAAACTTTGACCTAATTTCCGTCCCACAAATCTCCTCCCCTAGACAACATTATTCATAATAATGAAGATTGTATGAAGACACCAAATAGGTCTATTTGCTTTGAGTTCTAATATTTTGCGGTTATATAGAATTTCATATTTTTTGGTACATTGTGAAGTTGTGCAACCAATGTGTTCACATTCTTTATAAGAAGTCTTTATATCTTCTAAAGTGAACAGAAGAACCCTTATTGAAATGGGTTTGATGCCTATTTTAAAGGAGAAACTATCGTATGACACATTCCAACCACTGTAGGTAAGTATAAAGCAACCTGAAAAAAGTTATCTCTAAAAGATTTGCTGAGATAAACCTAAGGCTGCAAGTTTGAGTGGATACTGGAGCACTGTGAATTGGATTGGCCTTAGTCCTGAAATGTAATATCCAGCAAAGCTTTATACTTCAGATCCCTGTGCCCATAAAGCCCTGAAGGCAGGGACTGAAATTTGTTGAGATAATTCCAGCATGTTTTGGTCTTGCAAACTCATTAGCATGCAGGGTGCAGGTATGAAGCATACATCAGTGCACCCCTTGGCCTCCTGCTCTGTGTGGAGGACAGACAGCTCTGCAGAGCTATTACATTTGCCTCAGATGACAGAGCTAAAAGAGCATGTGCTTATCCAGCTCTGGGGGCTGAACTGGGGCTACCTGGTGGAGGTTGCTTCCAGTTAAGATTGTTGGAAATTATCCAGTGTCACAGAGAAACCTGTACTAGCTCCCATCAGTGGCAGAATTAGTATTTGTTGCCCAGCCTGCTAACTTCTACTTTTTTTCAAAGTATTATCTTTGGATACACAGATATCATAGAATCAGAGAATGGCCCAGGTTGGAAGGGACCTTAAAGATCATCTAGTTCCAGCCCCCTGCCCTGGGCAGGGACACCTCCCACTAGACCAGGCTGCTCAAAACCCCATTCAGCCTCGCCCTGAACACTTTCAGGGATGGGGCATCCACAGCTTCTCTGGGCAACCTGTGCCAGTGCCTCACCACCCTCACAGGAAAGAATTTCTTCCTAATATCTAATCTAAACCTCCCCTCTTTCAGTTTAAAACCGTATCAGTATGGGAAAAGTCACAGAGGAGCTGTTCTGACGCTGTAAAGAACTTTCTGCAGATTATTTTCTCTCCCTCTGTCATCCAGCAGGTGGGAGGAGAACAACACACAGTGAAATACAGGGCTACTGGATGGATTGTTCCCCAGGGACGCCTGATTTGCTTGTGCACAACTCCTCAGGGCATATCCAGTTGCCCTAATTTTCATACAACTATCCACCAGCCTCAGGGAACATGACAGCACTGTTTTTTACTCTCTTGGAAAGAAGGGAGTTGGGTGTCACAGTGTCAATATTCATGGATCACAACAAAGGGACACGAGAACTGCCCAGCGGTGTCTGCACCTAGGAACTGCCAGCTGGGGTTACAGGACTGCTGTCAGCAGGTGGGGGGGGCAGCATGGACATCGACTCATTTACCTGCACCTTTTCACTAGTTGTTTTCCCATCAGTTTTAGACATTTATAAGGTTACTTCTGTAAACATGGCCGCTTAGGACATCCAGAAGTTGTTGTTCTGCTATCCCAAAAATGCCCTAAAAAACAATTATTAGCACAAGTGTAGTGAAGTTGCTCTACCAGAAAGTGTTAACTTGGCTGCTGAACTGCCCACCTGGTAGTGAACTCTGGTCATTTTTCCTTATCCTGATCATGAGGCAAGGGCACTGAGAATACAGGGAATGTAAAAATTGGGAGAGAGAGAAAGGTAATGGATCTGTTGTAACATACGGGAGAAGTGAGGGGCGGCAGAGGCTGACCATGGAAGCAGGGCTTGTGAGCTCCTAGTTTGTCTGAGTTTTATTTGTGCTGCAGTAATGTTTGCAGGTAAATAACAGCTAAATGTTCACAGAATCATGAGTGCATAAATGTTTTATAGTCAGTGCAATATAGTTAGTAGTGATGGTTCATGTCTGGGATCATGCTAGAGAAACAGTTTATTTGAGGATGATATACTTTGTCCTCTGGTCTTATTAAGGAGTTGAGAAGAACATCAACTGATGGTTAAGTCTGTACCTCTGAGACTGGCTAATAAAGAACCCTTAATTGCTTGTATTAGTATAGATATCCCTTAAGAAAAAAGCCTACTGATAATGTAGCTGACTCCGAAAGGATTCTATAAGCTGATATCATCTTTGGCTGTGTTAAACGATGATGGAATATTTCTCCCTTATAGCATGCCCAATGTTACAACAGAATTTTAAATGGCTTTGAATCAAAAAGCATCTATGGATTTTTTTTTTTTCTGAAGAAGCAAAATTCAGTACTGGCACTTTTACTCTCTAGTTCCCCTTCTATTGTATTTTTCCTTTGGAAGGATATAAAAGAGGGAATTTAGTTCCCATTTGCAAAGACTACTATGAAAAAATATTCTGAAAGCATTTGATGGCATAGGTATGATAGATGTCAAATTATGAAAGAAGTGAGATTTACTTATGCATCAGAACCTAATTTGGGCTCCTGACTCTCATTTGACCAGCTTAAGATCTGTCTCATGTAGTTAGTCAGGGTGTTATGAAACAGAAAGTACCTAGCTTGACCATCAGCCTGGGATTATTTTTCCTGACTTCAGATACCCAAAAGTCAAGAAGCTGAACTGCTCATCTGGCTCCATCTATCACCTGTGGAGACAGGGGAACTTGTTCCATCTCCTTAGGATGGAGTGCGTCATCATCCAGAAGTGTCCACTTCTCATGACTGAGTAAATAGGGAATTACAGCAGATGGAAAGCAAAGGATCACAATATTCTTGTAGGGAGAGAATAGCTAATACAGAATTAAATTACTGGAATGTTGATGTAAGTATATCTCATTAAGAAATCGGGACAACCCTCCGTGTTTACAGCACTGTTCAGAACTGTATCAGTCCAGAGATGAGGGTCACAACTAACTGCGCAGATGACTTTCACAGCTGGGGAGCTGAAAGGTGCATCAGGGCGTTTGCTCAAGTTCTGGCTCACTTGATTTATTTTTGTGCTTATATTTCTGAGGTTGATTTCTCATTACCAGCATCAGTTATACTCATTGTAACTGGAAGTTTTGCAGGAGGACTGTAATTATTTGGTAACTGGAGCATCATTTCTGGTGCCTTCTAGAATAGAAAGTCCTATAAATTATGGTTTTAAAATCCACTGGGCTGGATATTGTTAAGCTGGCATTTGAAGTCATTGTAAAATATCTGCTAAATATAGATTACAATATGACAAAATCTCGTTTCTTTTGGATATGTCATAAACTAAACATTCTTCAGGTCTATATACTTACTTAATTCCATGAAATTCTTCACAAAAAGTCTCTTAATAATTTTCCAAAATGAAAACTTACCCTTCAGACAATATCATGACCATCCCTATGCAGTCTGTGCTGGGGTGATGCTTACTGATGGGGAGCTTTGCTGTGTAAGACAGAGATGAATATTTGATGAAGTAGTTATTTATTTAGCATAACTGTAGAGACAGACAGTCTTTTTCTTGTGACTCTTGTTAGTCATCAAAAAGATTTGGGACCATTTGGCTCCTACCCCACATTTGTTGGGATCATGTGTTTGTTGTGGGACTGCTACCAGGATAGTGACAAGATCTGAAAGGAAGGAAAGGAAAAAGCTACCTTTTAAAAAAATGCAGTAATCTCCTTGTGTAGCACTTTGATGTGTCCTTCATCATATGCATTTATACGGCAGCTGAAATAGATGATGAGGTTAGGTGGCTGCTTGTGCAGGCTTCTGGGTGTTATCTCCAGTCCTGTGTGATAAACTCCAGACAAACTCCTCTGCGCCTGAGGCTATCTACTGGAATGGGAAAAATATTCATATGTAATGCATTCTGAAAGTGACATAACAAAAATAAGGTAACAGTGAAATCTCAGAGAAGATACTCAAGGAACAATGCATAAGGACCTTATTTCTACTGGAACTGTCGTGTAACTCACCCTTATGGACAAACTGAGCCAATGCCACAAAGGAGGAATTCTTCAGCTGTTTGTATACTGCTGCTAAGAGTGGAGGTAGCAGCATAAAATCAGAGATATTCATTGTTAAGAAGAAAACTAATTTAACCAGCACTCTGAAACCTGCTGGGATAATTTATACAGCAAAACCTCTTGGTTTAGCTTGTCTCCAACGAGAGAGTGAATAAAAGAGGAGTACAAGGAGACAGCGTATGGAGGATGTGCTCTCTCATACGGACAACCATTGAATATTTTGGAATTATTAATACCTCAGATCCACAGGTGTTTTAATGCATAGGGGCTCAGTGTACTAAATAATAACAAAGCATAAGATATTATTGTGGAAGAAAAATCTATCAGAGACCACTGAGTCAGATTAGAAAATGGGACAAAAGGTAGCAAAGCTGAGGAAGAGAAACTCAGATAGAAAAATATGAAAGATAACTGGCAGCTGTTTAAGAGTCACTGGATTAAAAAAAGTCTTAATTTAATAAGTGTAATAGAGAACAATGTTGTTTAAAATGACATCCTGGCTCAATGTATGAAGCGAAGGCATAGTTAGAAAATAAAAGGCCTACATAGCAAATGGATAAAATAGGAAATACCTAGCAATCAATATAAATTAGAATTTATATAATGTAAAAATAGGGGAAAAAAAAAAAGACAACAGAGAAAAATCATTGGCTGGCATGGCTTAAGACAGTAAAATGAGTTAAGAATATTTTAAGAACAAAAAAAGTCTTAACAATGGTACATTCTGCTGCTTGATGCAGATGATAAAATTATAATGTTGCAGAAAAACCAAATATTCAATAAATATTTCTTTTCTGCATTTGGAAAGAAGAAAGATGATACACTTATATCACATGAGCTGATGAAAAATTTTCCACTCCATTAGTGACCAGGAGGAATGTAAAGTATGTACTGGTAGTAAATATTTTAAAATCAGCAGGTCTGGATATCTTACATGGGAATACTAGTACAGCTTATTTAACTGAACTTTAGCCTGCTGATAGTGATATTTCATAAATCCTGTAATAGTGAGGAAATATCAGAATACTAGAGTGTCTGTTCTATGCCAATATTAAAAAAAGGCAAGTCAATAATCCCGATAGATGTGCACCAGCAAGGCTAACAGCAGTTCAGGGGGAAAAAAAATATTAACTGATAGAGAATCCTCTGACAAAGAATAAGAAAATCTAGGGATGTATCAAAATACATCTTGACAAAATAAATCAGCATCAAAATAATCTTGAAAAAAACCCCATGTCAAGAATAATTCAAGCATCCCTGCCATGAGCAGGAAGATAACTAGAGATGCTCTTAAAGAACTTTCTAGCCCTACCCTCTGTTTGTTCCATGAAGAGATAACATGGTTACCAACAGAGAGTCCTCACTGGACAGGAGGGATGTGTGGGATGTGAATTCTGCCTGACTTTATTTCTTAAGTTGTTTTCTTGCTGAATGTTTCTTTGTGTATAGCATTCAGATCAGGGACAGTGCTGCATCTTTGTACCTGGATGACTCCCACTCACTGAGAGAAACTAAGGACAACAGGATGGACGAAGCATAGGGAAAACAGTTCAGCCAAGTTTGTCTGCTGGACATAAAGCAAAACAGAACAAAGTTGTGCTGCCAGTGCTTTGCAAAAGCCATGGAAGCTGTATTAGGATGAATTTTAAATTCAGTAATAGTCAACATTTTCATCATTGCCCTAGAAGTAAATATAAACTCACTGCTGATGAAATATGCAGGTATTAGGAAGCCTGGTGAAACGGCGATGATGAGGGGAAAGCTTTTATATAGAGCAGGCTGGATAACCTAGCAGATCAGCCACATTCAAGTAAAAAGCCTTTTACTACAGCCAAATGCAAAGTTATGCAGGTGGGAACCAGATAGAAGATTAGGAGATGTGTAATCAGAAACTCTACCCTGGAAAACAGCCCTCTGAAAAGGATCAGGGTCGTCAGAGTACAGAGCAGTTTCATTCCAGTGAGATACTGTGGCAAAAAGGGTGAAACCAATCCTTGAATGCATAAACAAGGGAATAGCAAGTAGAAGTACCAGGCTGCTTTTCTCCCCTTTGTGGTACTCACGAGACCAGTCATATGCAGGATATTTATTTTCAAAGGTTGTGGAAAAGCTGGGGAAGGTGCAAAAGAAGCTTAGTAATTATTCAAGATGTAATGAAAATGCCTTATTGTAGAAGACTTACAGTGCTCAACCTGTCTGACTTACTGAACAGGAGATGACTTGATTTATGTCTTGATTAATGAATTGGTACTCTTGGAGGCATAAAACACTAGCAGGGAAAGGGTCTCAGCAGACTAAGTCATACTGAGGACTGAGTGCAGGAATTATAAAGCCAGTCAAATTCAAGTGAAGAATGAGACAGAGATAATGATTAACCATAAGAACAAGCTAATGTGGTGAATTCTTCATCTCTTTATGTCTTCATATCAAGACTAGACGTCTTTCTTATTGGCCTACAGCCAACTAAAAATTATCAAGCATGAGTTATAGCATTTAATACTGGAATATATCCATGAAAATGAATGGGCTATGATATCTAGAGGTCATTCTAGGTGATAGTGATTACTGAGATCCATTATGCTGTAGGAGAGAGATATATTTATATAATTATTATTATTATTTCATAGAATCATAGAATCATAGAATCATAGAATCCTAGGGTTGGAAGGGACCTTAGTAGATCATCTAGTCCAACCCCCCTGCCAGAGCAGGGCCACCTTAGAGCAGGTTACACAGGAACGCGTCCAGGCGGGTTTTGAATGTCTCCAGAG
>VXBO01003092.1:491463-516206 GCA_013400135.1 Rhinoptilus africanus | reverse complement strand
GGCCGGGCGGCGGAGCGCCAGTTCCCCGCCCGCCGGCGGGGTCCGGGGGGGCCCGGGCGCTGCGTGTCGCCCCCTCCCGGGGAGCGGGGCCGGGCGGCGCGGCCTGAGGCAGCGGCGTCCCCCGGGGCACCGGCCTGGACCCCCCCGCCCGGCGGGGTTTTGGTCGGGAGCCCCCGGCCCGGCTGGGAGATGGCAGGGGGGAGCGAGGTGGAAGAGTTGTTGAAATTGGAGCTGCGTTTCACTGAAATTTTCACTGAAAAGTACCCTTCCCCCCGTTTTTTTTTTTTGACATAAATGAAGTGTTTTGAAGCATCTTTTCTTTCTGTATTGATTTCACTAAAACTTTATTCCAGGAAAGGAGAAATAGACGTGGAGCAGCCCAGCGTTTGCAGAGCAGAATGGGGAGGTGGGGGCTGGCTGTGAGCCTTTCGGTGACTTTTCTGCAACCTTGTGAATTACTCGTGTGTGTAATGCTTGGAGGTCAGGGACCCGGATATTACAATCAGCTGAATATGAGAGGGGTTTTTGGGGTTTGTTCTTTTTTTTTTTTTTAGTTTAAATGAGTCTCGAGATATTTGCTCTTGTTCCATTTTTGGTATGGAAAACTATTCAGAATAGCTGAGTTTTGGCAAAATGGAAAAATCTGAGTCCTGTCCCCCATTCTTTGCACTAGGGTTTTGAAAATTGTCCCTAGGATGCTTAGGAGCAGGGATGCTAGCCCATCCCTCTCATCTGTGCCGGGACTTCCTAGAGAGCTTTTGGCATTGCTGGTCCCAAGCTACCAGGGAGGTACAAACTTGTTAAGACTCCTAATTACATAGCAGAAGCAGTAAAACTCCATCAGATGAAGTATTTCATATTGTTCTCTGACATCGTTTATTTGACAGGTTTGTTCTGTTTCCCTTTTAATTCTGAGGCAAAAGCAGTCCCTGCAGGAGCTGAACTTTTTCACAGGTGAGGTGGTAACAATTCCATTCCTGCTAGAGCTGTGTGCGTTGGGAATTCACAAGAAGGGCAGATTGCCCAAAGAACTCTGTTCTGTGGTTTCCAGGAATGCAAATGCAGTGATGCATGTACTGCATCATGGGGCTAGCTCCTGTTTGGTGGTGAATAGGAGGACCTGAAAAGAAAAACTAGCATAAAATTATTTGGAAACAGAAAAGGAAGACTTACTGACATGGAATTGTTAATGCCTGTAGCCACTTTCAGCCAGCACTGAGGAAGGCCCTGTATGAAGTCTCTAAGGGACTCTGATGCCTACAGCACATCCTGAAGGTCCTTCCTGAATCCCAGCAGCTAGTCCCAGTGAGAAGGTATGACCTCTTCCATGCGGGGATGTCAGGTTTTCTATGTAGGGTGACAACAGCTTGTTACTGTGGATAAATAAAGATTGTTTGCTTACTTTGAAAGTAGGTATTTTCTCCCTGAGGAGCTTCGTGCCTATATCTGCAAATGTCATAGCTCTGCGTTGAGATTCCCACTGAAGAACGTGGGTGTCCTTCTGCTTGTAGAATGGGAAACTGAGGTACAGAAAGGTGGCATTTCACAGGTAGATGCGAAACGCAAGAGTTAACTCCAAATCGTTTGGTTTGGCTAATAGCAGCTTATAGCAGCTTCCTAAACAAAGGTCAGCAGAAGTGTTACAAGCATCTTATTCAATGTCTGTGAAACATTTTGAGATCCTCTGACCACAGGCATATTAAAAAAGGAAGTAGTGCAGTCTGGTGGAAGGGAAACTGAGGGGCAAGCAGGTGTTGAGGTAGTACTGCTTGTGACTGCGTAACATCTTGCTGCTCTGTCAGCAGGTCCGTAGCCTTGGTCAGGATTGCTGTTCCCACTCGACTGCGGGGGGACGGTGGAGGCAGAACATGAGCTGTTTCATCGGGAGAGGTCAAACCTTGGCATTCTCGTGGCAAGATCCCATGGCGGTTTACAGAAATGGTGAAGGAGAGGGCTAAAACAAGGCTTGTGGGTATTGACGTGTGGGTTGGTCTCTGCATACATATGGAAATAGCGCCCGATAGTGAGGACTCTGTGGTTTCGCTGACAATGTCATAACGTGATGTGGTGCCGAGCAGTGAAAGCCAAATTGAACCTTGAAGGGAGATGCAGGTTTCTGACTTGGAGTGTGAGACTGGAAGAGGTTTTTGGGTAAGGTGGTGGACTCAACAGCCTTTGGGGTCTTTACATTGAGATAGCTTTTTACAGTTCATACTTTAATTCAGCATCTTGGAGAAGTCCTAAGGAGTGGAGATGTAGGGGTCCCTTTGGCCTTGTAATTTGTGGATCTATTTGTTCTCACGCATCAAGAGCTCTGGAGATGAGGAATTCTTTTGCGATGTCCTAAATGTGCTTGCAATACCTGTCCTTTTGGTTAAGACAATGACTTTACTGGGCTCGAGTGCTTCAGGGTTGCTGGCAGTCACTGCATTGTGTCCAGGAAGGGTATTTCCTCTCGTGGCGTAATTAGCCAGATGAATTTAGTTCTTGCCTTCCTCTGAAGCGTTAGAAATGAGCCACAATCCAGGTCTGAGCATGCCAGGAAGGAGGAGGTCATCTGGAGGGAGCTGGGGATGCGGTGAGGTGACTATGCACTCTTCCTGGGGGGGCAGGAACAACCCATTTTATTGCTGTCATCACATGCCTTGATGGCAAGTCTTGTTTGTGTCATCAGAACTGTACTTACCATAGAGTCTGGGGGCAGATTTTGTAGGGTTTCTCTTTCCTCTGCAGCATGGGGTTGGTCACTAAGGGTCATCTCTCTCTGAGACTCGTAAGAACAATCCTTTACCAGTTCTGGAGTTGCCATGCTGGCTGTGGCATGATTTCTTTTACTCTTTGTTTGCGATAGTGAATCTGATCTCCTTAGACTAAAGGACTTCTGTCCTTATCCAAGTTACTGAACTCTGTTGCAAGAAACTGCATGAAACTTTAATAAATTGTGATATGCAAGAGATTTGCCTAGATTTTAGGCAGAGTCACAGAATCATAGAATCGTTCAGGTTGGAAAAGACCTTTGAGATCAACAAGTCCAACCGAGTCCTTTCTGTTCTTAAATTTTCTGACAGCGGAAGGAATTTTTTCCTCATGGAAGATGAAGGGAAATTGTCTTGAAAAAGCTCCTAAAAAAGGCGAAGCCTAATATATTGAGGAGGTTTAAAGGGTAGTGGCAGGACCTGCTTATTCTGATGATGAAATCATAGAAGTAATGGGAAACTTTATTGTTGCCAATTGTACCTTAGGATTCCTTGTTTCTGGATTGCCTTTAATAAATGCCACGTTTAAGAAAACGAAATTAAGTTGTTGTGTTGTTTTGTTTTGTTTCTTTTTTGAGTCTCAGGCAGCCTGTTATTACATGGTAAGACAGGAGAGGTAACAACATGACTAATTAAAGGGCAGCGATGCTTCATTCCCTAGGGCTAATTATTCTCTAGAAAATGGGTCAGTTACTTAGAGAAATTGTTTGCCAGCAGGAGGCAGGAAAAGCCTCTGCTCCAGCTCCTCACCTTTCCTTCGTGGGAAGCACTGCTCACCTCCATCCGAAATTGCGATATCTTGGTAAGCTTTCAGATGCCAGAGCCGTGTCCTGCAGGCGGGGAAATGGCACCTGAGCAAAGTTCTGTGTGGTCCCTTCTGCTGTCTGTTCCTGAATAGCTGCAAACGAAGCAGTGTCCAACAGAGGTGGTCCTGGCTTGGGTCTGGAGTGAAAGACATGAACAGTAAAAGCGGGAGTTCCCTTTCAAAGTAAGATCTGCCTGTTGTGAAAGATGAAGTGTGGTGTTTTTCCTTACTTCTTCTGAAAGAAGATTGATCACCTAGCTAGCTAATGTTTTCCAACATAAAAGGTATTATCTGCCTGTGGCTTGCTGGTATGGGTTCATAAATGATCCCCTTTTACTTCTCAGATCTGCTTCCTGTATGTATTTTAGTGTTCTCTGGTGACTTCATCTCCTGACCATTTTGCTTTCTCTTAGCTCTGCAGGTTCAGTACAGACTGGCTGGGGGAGTGAGGGGCTGGTTTGCCTTGTACATCAGAAATAAACTGGTCTGCTCTTCACCTTTCTGTAGCGGCACGTGAGGCAGGAGTACCCAGATGGTTTCTGAGCTCCTAGGTAAGGTGGTTGTGCAGGCAACCAGAAAGAGTCCTGAAAGAAAGCCAGACTGGGCAAAGGCTTTGGCTCTGCAGGAGCAGATTACCAACATCTGTGCCAACTGGGAACAACATGCTCTTTCTGGTTAGTCAGAGCGCTACATTCCTGGTTGTAAGTGATACACCCAATAATGTCTAGTGTGAGCCAGAGCCTATGCACCTCGCACAGCCTTGTCCAGCTAAAAGAAGTGTAAAAGACATGTATTTGCAGGTGGCCGCTGCCCTTTAACACGTCCTTAGTGGCTAAATAAAAGCCAGACTGCTTTAGAGATTTGTTTGTAGGCATATCTGAATGAGAACACCTATTGGTTCCTAGTTCAGAGGTGTCTAATCATTGTATAAAAGACACAAGTGGTTTATGTTACCCTGTCTTTTTTTTTTCTGGATTTTTATTAGTGTCAGTGTGCAAGAGTTTGCCACAACCGTATTTCAAAACTCCCCTGCCTGCACAGGTTTCTGTCAAAGCTGGATTAGATGACTGAGGGGGGAGGAATCTTCCCTACCACAAATGCTTGCTGCCTTGCCTTCATTGCGTAAGATCCAAGCATTAGTAGTCATTAGATAAGTGTTGATAGCACAGAGTGGCGAAGCTGCTGTTTGACTCCTTCCTTGCTGGATCTTTGCTGTCAGGTGCGCCGTAGACTGAAGGTAGCCTGTATGAAGGACTTCTGCAAAGCACCTTTCTGTCCCATTCCCCTTCACTCTGCCGGGAGCCTGAAGGAGACGACGAAGTGTTTCTGAAGGAGGAAGCTCTCTCTTTAGCATGGGTAGCTGTGGCATAGTGCTGTGTGTACTGATAAATGCCTTCTGGGGATGGGGAGTCTGTTTTGTGTGTTTTTCACCCTGAAGACAGTCAAACTCATTTGACTCCACCAGCCTGATCTGGCTGAGAAGTCTGGTCTGGGACTGTGTCTATACAGAGCTCTAGGTAGAGTGGTTTATCGCTGCTTACTGCAGAGAGTGCCTGATGATAGATACTGGTATATGCGGCTGTTTTCCTCTCCTGCTCACCAACCTAGCCAAAGCTGGGCTTGCCTCTTGCACTCTTTGGCTCACCTGTTTTCTTTGTATTTTGTGTCAGCAGAGGTTTATGGTCAGGATGCTTCCAGTAAGTTCTGGAGAGGAAGAGTTATTGCTTTTTGTGATTTCTGATGTTTTCAAGATGTGTATATAGTTTCCCCTAGTGGCATGATAGATACCATGTGATTTGGTTTATTTTGATCCAGCAGCTCTTTCCAAGGCAGATCTTGCAATTAAGCTTTTAATTGGAAGTGGTCTTGCACAAGAGCTGCAGGAGGTAGGGCGCAGTTTGTAAAAATGCTCTAATGTCTACCAAGAAGAGAGGAGCCGCCGTGAAGGTAATGTCACGATTCTTTAGCAATATAGAGCTTGGCTGTTGTTGCTTTCAGTTTTCCTTTGCCGGTATAATACTTTACCATGGAGATGAGATACTGAGTGTCCAAACCATCAGCTTCAGTCACTTCAGCTGACAGAGGCTAGCACGGTTATCAGGACTTGTCCTGGGCAGCTGAGCACATTCTGTGCAATGGAAGACTCAGGTGCATATATAGACGGTATATTACATTATATTAGCATATAACTTGTGGATGGACAAAAAGTCAACTCGTAGATAATTATATCCTTTTGGAAACAATGCCTCAGTATAATACTCGTATTATCAGCTGTTACTGCTCACCATAAAAGCAACTAAACACTTAATTCTTTCATAGATTAGCTGGAGCATAATTAGTTTTCCAAAGATCAGTACAGCGTGTTGCTTTCTAAAAATGTCATGTATGCAACGTGTTCTGATTCACCTTTGATTTTCATGGTACGAGCTCCAAGCGCTGCAATAATGCTTAGTGCTCCGATTTCAAGTTGGG
This sequence comes from Rhinoptilus africanus, assembly GCA_013400135.1. NCBI lineage: Eukaryota > Metazoa > Chordata > Aves > Charadriiformes > Glareolidae > Rhinoptilus > Rhinoptilus africanus. The sequence continues at coordinate 510,173 of VXBO01003092.1, read as the reverse complement.
GTATGCTACCTTGTGCGTGGGGTGCAGGCTGCATGTGCCTTTTTTTGTTTTGTTTTTTCTTTTTGCAGCTTTATATCGGACATGGCAGACAGGAAGGTGTCACATTCTGATAGGAGAAATGTAGTTTTCGTGGTTTGAGATCCTTGTTTGAGAAACAAGGACTGGACAATGTCATGACAGTGATTAAAATTTGCTACACTTTGGACCAGAGCTTAGCAGCATTTGGAGTACTAAAAAGCTGTAAGTGCTAACACCAGCACTTCCACTGCATCTTTCATCTGAGAATCTCTCTGTTCTTAATGAATTTTCAGTGTGTCTCTGTGAGGCTGGTATTATTAGTGTCATTTTGCAGACAAGTAGATAAAATAAAATGCTTGTATAAGCACATTCAGCAAGCCAGAAAAAGTCAGGAATAAAATTCAGGAATAATAATGTTTCACCCTGTTTTTGAGCTACTATCTTGTACTTTCTTTTTTCCCAGAAAAGAGACTAAAGGTATTAATTGTGGTAGCTTTCCTCCCCCCCTTTTTTTTTTCCACTGGGTTAGGCAGCATAAAAGTGAGACATTATTATGCAACATATCTAAGTGTGCATGTGATACTTGAAAAATGGTAATCAGATAAGTTGCTAGGCAACAGTACCCTGCCTTCAATTACCAAAAAGCCAATGAGTTTGCTTTCATGATGTAACATGTGTTCTGTACTTCTTCATCAAGTGAGTGTAGGTGGAGTTTTGTAAGAGTTGCTCCTTTTTAACTCACCTCCTGCTTAACCTGCCATATTGCAATGTCAGATTTAACCCAAGTTTCAGATAAATGTATTCACAGAACCTGAAATCAACAGAAAAAAATGTTAGATGAGCTCTTAAGAGTAACAAAGGATATGTAAATGTATATAAGAAAATAGCCATGTGAGTCTGTGGGTCTTCGATGGTTCACCAGCTTACGGAAAGCAGTCCATAGCTCATCCATGGGACATGAAAAATAAGAAAATGGGTGAGAGATTCATGTTAAAAGGTAAATGACGGGGATATGTGGCAAGCTGTGAGAAATCTTAAGCACTCACTGTGGCCAGTTGGCCCCAAAATGTTGGGAGAAGTGGTAGTGCATGAAAACCTGAATGTAAAGCCAGCTGATTGTTTTCATTGTCTTAGCAGGATCAGAGTGGAAGGAACATAAGCAGGGAAGAGTGTACATGGAGAAAAAGTAGGTGAGAGTCTAATAATACAAGTCAGATCTAGCAGCATGAGGGAATTTGATTGTGTGTTTGTTTGAAACCCGTGTTTTGTTTTGGTTTTTTGTTGCCTTTTTTTTGTGGTGTTTTTTTTTTCTTGGTAAAAGACAGATTGCAGGATAACAACAACAAAAAATAAAGACTCTTGGCAGTTATTCTCAACACATTTCTGCTTTTGGTGATAAATGGCCACAGAAGCATTTGCAGATACTGTAGTTGTGTGAGGCTGTGGGCATCTGCCCAAGCCTCTTCAGCTACTGGGTGGTGGCATGGCTTTTAAAAGAAATCTGAAACTCTGGAGGTCTAACATGCTTCTCCAGGCTTTGCCAGAAGCTCTCAGTAGAGATAGGAGACTGACCTAGAGATACCTGGGCAAGGATGAACCGGACCTTGGAGGTAATTTTTTTTCCGCAAGTACCTGCAAGTTGTTGCCTTACGGAGTTGTTTTTGCAATTTTGTTGTTGTTCCAGAAGAAAGGCGCTTCCTTTTCAGGAGGTGGGGACTGCATAGCAATGCATGCCCTAGGTATCTCTCTGAGGTAATTCAGTCCTTCTGGGAAGGAAATTCAGCTACATCTGCCGTGTTTTGTACTCTGTCTACTAGGTTCAGAGACGTTCAGATCGCAGCTGGTCTATGTGCAGCTTCAAAAACCCTCATCCAAAGGCAGCAGGGCAGGGCATGTTGGGTCTTTGGTTGAAAGCGAAATCTGCATCACCCTCAGCATAAGTCCTGCCAGAGCAGGGTGAGCTTCTGAGAAGACAGGTGCTTGCTTTCTGTTTCCAAATTTGTCACTTTCTTCCCAGGAGAATCCCAGATAAGTTGTGACTCTGTTGGTAGGACAGTTTATCACCAGATAGATGCATGGATCTGAGCTTTCTTTTTTGGAGCACTTTGGAAATCATGAAGAAGCATAAGTACTAAAATAGACAGTTGAAGGAACGCATAGGTAACCAGTTCTTGGTTAGGAATTTGCTTTTCTTTTTGTTTGCTTTTTTTGATTTCTCATTTGGTGAGTGCTACTGCTATATCATGCTAACGTGTGGTCTCTAACCTGCTGACACCGGGAATGTTGGTGGTGTCTGTGTTAGAGGAATGTTTAGAGCACAGCAAGTGCTGTTTTACAACAGTGACAGGAAAGCCTGAGTCTGGCCTAATAGTGGATTTTAGATTTTTTTTTAACTGTTTCTGTATATGGTGTTGAATGGTCACACCACTGTTGTTGATTTTTTTGTTTGTTTTTTCCCTACTACGAACATTACACCTTTTTAATCTTTAGTATTTCAACGTAGAAAGTTCACTTATCTACAAAAGAAAAAACAAATCTGCTTTTCTGAATAGCTGAAGCATTGTATTAATCATGTGAGCTTTAAGGTCAGACCTTTATCTTCAGCTCTACCTCTCTGCTCATGTGTGTTATGACATAGTCTTTGCTAATGACGAGTTTCTTCAGTGTTTTCTTTCAAGTGTAGACAGACATGTAACTAAAGGAATGGTTTCTCCAGCACTTTGAGTTCATAGAAATGAAGATTTTAATTTCAGTGAAAAAGGAGCTTCCTCCTGCTGGGTGGTTAAGCCAGATCTGGAAGGTGTTGTGGCTGAGAAGCAACAGGCTTTTCGGGTGTAGCATTAAAATGGCTGATGAGTTCCTTGGTCTCGCTTGCTGTGATGCCCCATGGGTGGCCTGAGTGCTGGTGCCAGGGAAGGGGCTGAATTGAGCAGGACTGTGTTGCCCTAGAGTTAGGTTGGCTTGAAGCCTTTTGTAATGTTCGTATTGGTGTATTGAAGAAGTTGAGAGTGCGTTGCAGTTGCTTGTTTTGTGTGGGTTTGTTCCTCACTCCTTTACAAATCAAATTACAGATCTGACTATGAGGAAAGTGTTCTCAGTGTTGTAATTCTAGGGAAATGCTTTTTAAAATTTTGTTTGCGTGTGTCTGATAAATAGTTCAGTAGAAACCTATACCTAACGGTGACAAAATGCGGATGATGAAAATAGAACACATGCAAATCACTTTTAGAAACATAAATTTTAGCATAATTTATAGTAGAGCTAGATAACAACCAAGTTCTTTCCGAATTTGATGTACAAATACCTAGCTGTTAAATTATTTCTCTCAATAAAAAGGAACTCCAAAGTAGATGCGAACCTCAGTGCATAGACAGAAGGTGCTAAATGTGTCTCTGTAATACCCATGTTACATTAATTTAATTAGAGGTTTTATGCTATTCATCACTCTGTTAATCTTTGTGGGAGGGTTTTGTTGGGTGAGGATTAGTTATTTAATCTGCATTTTTAATTGGAGTGTTTTTGTTGTTCAGTGTTAGCTAAATAAAAACAGTGTAGGTTGGGTTTTTTTTTAGGGAAACATGCCTCTCGAATTCCCGTTGGACTTTGCTGCTCAAAAACTCTGATTCATTAGGATAACGTGAGGATCCCATTTGTTACACAGTCTAAGATGTAAATGTTCTTGGTCTGTAACTTCTTTACATGCAACTAATCCAGAAAAAATGCTGTGTGTAGACAAGCCCTCGGAGTGTAAGATCTGTGCGGCTGATGCGAGTGCGACATTAGATATCTGTGTGTTGGAGCTGGCACCTTGAGGTGCGACTTCTGTGAAAATCGGGAGCATGACATCCTAAATGTCAGTGCTTAAGGAGAAGCATAGCCCAAGCGGATGGGCTCTGCGTGCCCAGGCCATGCAGCCATGCTGCCCAAGCCCAGCATGGAGGTGAAAGGCAGCCGTGTTACCAGAGCTGGGGGAAGAGGCAGTGCTGGTGCCCCCAGGAATGGGCTGGGGTGGTGGGTGGGTGGCAGTGGCAAGGACTTGCTTACACGAAGGCCACGCTCTGTCCTAGAGTGGGGATGGGAGAAGAAGAGTAATATAATGATGGGAGAAGTGAGGAGTAGAGGAGGTGGAGGAGATAGAGAGGCAACGTTAGGAGAAGGAGGATGGGGATGAAAAGGAGTCACCAGTGAGGCTTACTTCAAAAATTGGGGGATTGGCCAGGAAAATAGAAATAAAGTACTTCCTGGTAGACCCTTCAAGGGTTAACCAAGCCCTTGGCTGAGATGGTAGCAGTGAGGAACCTTTGGTCACTGGCTCCGGTGAAGTTGCTCTGTGTGTTTGCTGTGGCTGGGATCCAGAAGGACAGCAAAGAGCTGAAAGGCTCAGCCTCACCAGAGGAGAGGCAGCTGCCAGGGGGCCGCCCTGGGCAAGGGGCAGGTACAGGTGCACTCCTGGGACTCTGAAGAAGTCAGATCTTCCAGGGCCCTATGTACTGGAGCTAAGCTATCCATACATGTTGCTCTTTCAGTGTTTAAAGCTGTGCTCTGCACTTCATTAAAATTAAACTGTACTTCTTTGGTTTAGGAAGGCTGCCTGGTTGGTGTATTAGCTGTTGGTTACAAGCACCTGATCCAAAAACAACTGCTGTCTGAAACATCTTGGACCTGCTGGGGACAACACGGTGGACCTGCGGATGCTGTGAACGAGGAGCTGACCGAAAAGTGGGAGAGCTCCAGGATTCGTCCCCAGAAAAGGTAAGGGGCTGGCACCAGTCGGGGTGCACTCATAGACCAGAAAACCAGAGCAGTTGCAGATGGGACCTTTGAAATTTAAATATGTAGAGTGCATAAAGGGTGGTCATGATGTGAAGTTACTTCCATTGGTTCAATCTGCAAGTTGCTTTCTAGAAGTGTAAGAAAGATCAACATTTCCACACATTGCCCTTAATTTCTCTCTGCTTTGAATCACAGTGTTCTGATTGCTCGTAATTTACATTGCCAAACTTATTCCAGTGTTATTGTCTCTTTAAAACCTCACACTCTGATAACCTTAGGTAGTTAAAACAATCAGGACAGTGGAACAGTATCTCTGAGCTAAACCAGAGCAGTAGGTAAAGTGCGGGGAGTTGCTGTCTCCAGTGATAAAAACACAGGTGTGAGTTGGATGATGAGGAATCTATTCCTGGCCGTAGCAAGCACTGTAGTCTCTGCATCTGATTCACCAGTGTGTTACTCTGCTAATCTTTTTAGGCTCATCTTGCCTGCTTTCCTTTATCTGTGTCAGAGTGGATGTAAAATACTATTGAATTGGAAGGGTGATTTATATCCTGGAATGAAACTTTATATTGATCTTGTTAGACCTTGTGGGTCCAGAACGACAATCTCCAGACCCTGCAGTGTCTTCCGAGCGCTCTGTGTGTCTGCAGTGTGTGGTGTGGTGCCCTAACAGGAGGTTAAGCACAGGTGCTCTGATACAGCTTGCAGCAGTTCAGGCTACAGTATTGTTTTCCCTGTTGTGGGTAAGGGTTCATGGGTAGGTCATGCACAGTACTTTAACTGGGAACTTCCTTTGAATATGTAGGTGCTACATATATAAAATTCAGATTCATGTAGCACCTTCCTCTCTCTGACTGTCCTGTCTCAGGGGTCTCATTGCCCTCTCCTAATGGTAGAGCCCAAGAGATCCTATGCTAGTGTATTTTGTTGTCCCACTCTTGTAGGTATTCTTGCTCTGATGGGCCCCTGTCACTCACTGAGAGTGGGAAGCAGCCACAGTCAGCTGCTGAAGGAAAGCAGTAGATTTAATTATGGCAATGCTAACAGTGTGGGTAAGCAGGGTCAGCTGCGGCCTCGAGCTCCCACTGATCCTGCTCATTGTGTAGCTGAATACAGGGCTTCAGTGGGTCAAAAAGAGTCATATACTGAGCAGTAAAGTCCAGACCGCTGCTGCAAGGTTATGACAAAGCAAGTGTCAGCAGCTTCCCGGGAAGGCTGCTGGTGATGGACTGAGCCCTGGAATGAGTCCAGCCGTTTTGTCAACGATGCAGCCATGAGTACTTCTGAAGAAAGCAGTGTCTGGCAAGCGCTCTGGTATATGGTACTATTGCTGTGAGTAGAGCAAACGCTGCTTATCACCTGCCCTCAAGAACCATCAAAGAAAGCGCAGACGTCTCCTATTTCTGTTAAAACAAAAACTGAGTGCCGTATGGGCACAAGAAAACATAGACCCATTGGCAGCAGAACAAGACTATGAATTATTCATTCCTTCAGTGCCTCCTGTATGTTCCATCCACTCAGGCTGTTCAGGATACTGTCTGCTGGAGATGCAGACAGATCAGTTTCCAAAACCAGGGGGACACGACCCTGCAGACTATGATCACCACTCCGCTCAGCTTGTCCTCCATGGAAACTCCTTGTGCATTGTTGTTCTGACATCCTCGAGGACAGTTGTAACACCAACGAAACTGGGATACATCTGGTAATGCCAGCCTGGAATTGGCTGTGAGGTGAGGGCAGTGAGTTAGGAACAAGAGGGAAGCACTGACTGCTCTGGCCCATTTTGCAAAAGGGAGGTGGGGGAGCTGCACCTTTTGTAGTATTGCTTCGGGTTTTGTAAGAGAACTTGCGCTATGTCAGTTTTTTCCTAGCTCTGACTTGCCGAGAAGCCAAAGTGACGTCTTCTAAAAGTTCCCTGAGCACAGGCAGGATTTTTCTCTCCATGGAGAGTGCTATACTGTCCTCTCTGGGATTGTATGAGGAGTGTATTTAAACGGCTATTTGTGAACATTTGCAAAATATGTAGTTTTTCTCAACTTGTTTACTAGTGGGCATTTGTCTGTATAATGGTCGTCAATTGGCAGCTGAAGCTGAGAGGCACTGAGGACTTATGAAGCTGCAGAGATTAAATTCTCCTCAGATTCTTCCATGAATTGCTCTGAGGTCAGGTAAGAGCTGCCCAGTGTGGGAGAAGGCACTGCTGAAGGTTTGTTCAGAGGCTGTTCCTCAGCATAAAATGCACGCACTTGGATATGGAGGGGTTTTAACTCTCTTTCGTGCTTTTTCCATCCTGCTGGTTGGTATGAAGGTTCCTTTAGCCATTTCATATACCCAGGCTGCATCATGCTCGCCATATTGCAGACTTTGAGCATTTTTAGCCATTTTTCTTCTAAATCTTCCAGAGTTCTCTTGGCTATTAGGCTTTTGCTGAGAGATACTCAGATTCTTAGTGTGGGAAAAAGCTACCTGTAACTAGCAACTGCTGCAGAAATGATGGGCTTCTTACAGCAAAAGTTTAACCCTTGCATTTACAGCTGTCTTGTAATGTGTCCTACCCCGTTTCCAGAGCACTGCAATTGTTTTTAAAGAGCTTTGAAGAAAGGAAGTGAATGATATTTCAGTCAAGACAAGACTTTGTCCAGAACAATTTTCAGCTTCTCATTATGCCAGCTAGCTGGATTTGGCCTAGAGTGAGCTACCTTTGGAGGTGTCCTAGTCCATAAGCCTAGGGAAGCTGTGGAGGCTGAAAGAAAATTCCAGACTTTGTTAGAGTCCTCACTGAAAGAAGTGGTGGAAGCATTCTAGGGGGAAGATTGCCCAGCTGGGTTGAGAGGTGGGGCAAGTTTCACAAAGAGGGCTCTCAAGGAAGAAAGGGTTTGTCCTGAAGCAGATAAAACGTGCTTGTCCTCCTGTGGTCTTAACAGAAGTGAGAAAACGATAAACTGGAAGAATACTTTCCTCTTTTTAATCAGCAAAAGAAGTAGACAAACAGAGCAGGCGGTGGATTTGTGGTTTCCATAGTGATGTAGCCGTGGAAGCTTTTGTATGGCTGAGCTTCACCCTCACTGCAATCACACTTGAAGGCTACGAGTATTCAGCTCTCCTGCCAGGGAAATGGAAATGTACATCAAACATGGAAATGGCTGAAAATGCAACTGCATGTTCATGGATTTGTTATGCTTGCTGTGTTACCTAAACATGTGGATGTTGGTCAGTTCAGCTCCATCGTGGCTTATTTCTCCATTATCTGCTGTCCTGCACTGAAACAGTGCATCAAACTGTTATAATGCCATGGTTCTTGTTGCACCAGGCAGTGATATGTTGACCCGTATCCTTTGCTTTCTCTCATCTGTACATACGCACACATCCCACAACACTGATGCCTGTGACTCTCTGCTCACCCACACTGTTTCCAAACATGCACTGATCAAGAAATCTATGCCTAACACTTTCAGGGCATGCTAACTGATCAGAGCACCACCCTGCAAAACTTGGAGAGGTCTACTTCATGCTGTTCATAGCTGTCACCTCTCGTGTTCTTCTGGGCCACAGAAATGGCCTGCATGTGACATTAAATCATGCTTTATTTTAATGGGCATTTTGAGAGTGCTTTAATAGTCAGAACATGAGACCTTTGGGGAGTTTTTGCATATGGAGAGAGCTGTTTGTGACTGTGAGTGGTTGAATTTGAGAGCCTTTAAATCTGGGTTTCAAAATCAGTTGTAGTAGAGAATTTTTCAGCATCTCAGATGATGGATTATCAGTGGAGTCATAGAGGAAGGAAGATGCTCAATGTGAATGCTAGATGCGCACATCAGACAGCCGCGTACCCGTCCTGCACGCCCACCTGCGTATTTCAGTCTTCATGAGTCACGTCTTCCTCCTTTTACTGGTACTGCTGCTGGATGCTGCTTTTGCTGTCTCTCTGAACAAATCTCCCTTACCTTTGTTAGTTGTTTTGCTTGTCTAATGGATGTAATGTGTCGTCTGTTCCCTTTATAGAAAGGAATGTTAATTATTTTCAGAAGGCTAATTAGGTTGCTAATGAGAAGCTCTACTGCAGTAATATTTCCTTTAATTACTCACTTGTAAGTGCTGTACAGAGAAGCTTATTGTGTATGCTGTTAAATACAAATGCTTGTATCTGGCTTAGAGATACACCTTCAGGCTCCCTGAAGGGAATGCTTTGGTAAACTTGGGAATCCATATGTGGCACAGATGACTGCGCAAATGAGGCCGGTGCTGAGAGCCACCTACTCATGCAGCATATTTGACTCTTTCTGAACCTGGTGCTTCTGCAAGTGACTGGCCACAGTTGCTCTCTGTATTCCAGTTTTGCTTGATGGCTTTTGGCAGTATCGATGACCAATTGTGGTACCTGCCAAACTAATCTGTAGTTAGATTAGTTCGTTGCCCTCACAACAAACAGTTCAGTCTAATTAGCCAGATGACAGCCAGAGGCACAGGGAGGTGGAGTGACTCATCCAAGGTCATGTTGCAGATTATAGCAAACCTGGTAATAAAGTGGAGGTTTCGACAGTTCTGTGTTTGTGTGCTGTGCTATTTGGCCCCTCTTGTCTCTCTTGGGGCCAGCATAGTTCACTACAAGACTTGCATCAGTTTGCATATTGCTTCATGAGGCCGCACAGCTGCTCAACAACCCCGTCCACATATCCACCTCGGCACTGACTTAGGAAGGTCCTTTTGCTTCTCTGTCTGGGTCCTGGCTGCTACTTGCTTCTCTCATTTTTTCATGCTTTGTTGTAGAAATCTCCACACCTTTTAGAATTGCTCTGAGAAAGCTACTGTGTTCTAGATAGGATTTTAGTTTTAGTACTCCCAGGATGAGAGGTGTTGGGACGATCTCCAGCATCCCCTGCTTTTTAAGTGCTGAGCCTTCATGCAGCTCTGCAAAAAAGCTTAACTTTTTGGCAGCATCCTCTGATGTCCAGTCCAATTCCTGAGTCGGCTTTTAGCCAAACTCCTGGACTTCTTTACACACTGTAGCTCCATCAGGGAAGATGGTGAGGGAAGGCTGCTGAATGGGTGCTACTTCTAGGCATCAGAAGGTGCTCCTCATGCTTATAAACTGATCATTACAAGAAATCCCAGATAAGTGGATGCAGTGCAAAACTTAATATGTCATACTCTGCTGTTAAAGTATCCAAGTGCAGGTAACTCTGAAAAGTGACTTAGTTTCTTGGGTACGTCTTACTTTATGCCTATTATCAGCATGAGATACCAGAAGTCACCCTTTAGTTCTTTCCAGGAACAGATGTGCACTGCTAGAACAACTTGTATCTGTGCTTCGCCCATGCATGACTGCCTTGGCTGGGGCATATTCATTTAAAAGTTAATTTTGCATATGTAGCGTTTAAGTTAACTTTGCATGCCTTTACAGCTGTGGGAACTCTGAGAGACGATGAAGATACAGTGAAGCAAGTTGGTTAGCTGCATTGTATTTATAGGTTTTAAGTTAGTACAGGCCTATGCACAAAGAGCACACTTGAAAAATGTCAAGGTGTCTATTTAGAACACCTTGGCATTGCTATGAACCCTTGTGCAAAGTACTGGAAGGAGTGCTGTTTAGCATATGTGCAATGTGGCGGGTTCGTTGGGTGTATCAAGATCAGTTATATAATGGCAGCATATTTAGGTTGTTTTACGCATGGTGGGAGAAAAAAAAATTTTACTCATCTTACCAACAGTATATTGCTTAGATACGTAGTGATTGTCACAGAAGTCCTTACGTGCTGCAGGTTTGTGTACCTCTAGAAAAGAATGGACAAGCTGACCAGATTGCGTGCCTCCAGGACTGTTGATGGTAGATGCATGATTCGGGCACGGAAATGACAGCTCTTAAGCATTTTACATAAGCAGGGACAAGTTAACATATGGTGCCTCTCTGGTTCCATTTGCTATGGGTCACCTGATGCTCTATTTGTTGAGCAGATTCTAAAGATGGTTTAAAAAGAATTTAGGGTTTGGGGTTTTTGGAGAGGGTGGTTTTTTTGGTGGCCAGCGTTAACAGTATCAAACCGTTTTACTTACAACTGAGGAATTCTTTTCTAGTCTTACCACAAGACAGTTCCCAACACACAGATGAAAACTGGCATCTTTGTTCAGCTGGCCCTTTGCCCAGAGGCATGAGGTACCTATTGTTGCCCAGAAGGAAAACAAGATAAAGAAAAAATCTTCTTGTTTGATAAGACCTAAAATTACCCTATGTAACCTCAGGTGTTTAACTGGGGTGGATAAATCAGTGTTGTGTGTGCTGTAAGCACCTCTAAGTAGGTACTGGAAAGATGCAGGAATGGTAGCATCAGGAATGCTCAAACTCCACTTTTGTCTCCAGGATGTGTCCATCTTTAGCTACTTTCACAGGCCCTAGTTAACTACAAATAGGAGCCTGCGCAGACAAAGCTTGTAATGAAGGTAACTTTGTTCAATGCCTGAAATTGATGAATGAATTTGGGCCTCTGTGTGTGCGGACAGAAATGTTTATATGAAATTCAAAAGCTGGTAAAACTGTGCAAATAATTAATTTGTTAGAATGGTATCATGTTGCAGTAATAGTGTAAGGCAGATTACTAAAGGCTGAATTTCAAAGAAAAGTCCCTGTCAGAGGTGCCTTTCAGCCAACAAGAGCTCAGTGCCTGCCCAAAGGACGGATCGGCTCCTCACTGCCTAGCTAACAACTGTGCCTCCTAAAATAATAAGCAGTTGCTTAGAGTATATCTTTTAAACTTTTAGCTTCAGGAGATGGCCAAATAAAAGCTGAAAACATAAGCTAGAAGTTAAGGGCACCGCAAATAAAAAGCTGCGCAGAAAGTCCCTGGCAGAAAATAGCGTGACCCTGGGAAAGCCCTGCCCTGTTTGAGAGCTCTGTGGCTGGTCGTTAACTGGGTAGGATGCTCTTGTCACCCCCGGCCAAGGCCATTTTGTCTAAATACAAAAGGACAATTACATGGTAGCTGCGTAAAGCCTCAGGTTATGGTTCAATGGAAAGAAGCCAGCTGAATTGCCCTTCCATTAAAAGGGCTCTACTGCTGCATGGGACGCCAGGATGGCAGGCTGGCCTCCGTGCTGCAGAGGAAGGCGCAGCCGTGGGTGTTTTCTTTTCTGGTTGTGCTTGCCAGGCCCCAGGGGGAAACTGAGTCCTTTTGGCCAGATGCAGTGTGCAATAAGCTTCCTCTGACAAGTTGACAGAAGTTAGTGGAGACTTGGTACTTGACAGAAAGAAAAACTAATTATGGCAGGTGTTAAGAATGAACTGAACTTCATGGGTGGGAAGTTGTGGTCTTATCACTTCCTCTTACACGTTCCCGTCTGGTATAAATGGCTTTGTAGCACATGGCCTGGTAGATGGCATCTCATCTGGTGCTGCAGTCGGGAGTGTCCTGCATATCGTAGGATTTGGCCACTAGGCTGCCATGAGACTTCAAAAATAAGCCTCTTCTGGGAACCAGGTGAAGTATGTTCAGCTCAGCATTCCCTTCTCTTCAAAGATTAAGTGCAGTATGGTTTTCTGAGGAGAGGTAATATGTTTTGCTGGGTCAACTGATGTTGTAGAGGGGTGAAGGGGGGCAATAATTTTCAGATACTCAGGCCATCTCGGGGCTTGAAGCTGTTTGAAGTTGAGTATCAGGTTTCTGTCTCTGATCTGAACAAAATAGTAAGATCAAAGTTACTGAAAGCACAGTCTGGGTCTGCAGTGGCTCTAATTCTCATGTTTTGCTTGTGGAGCCCAGGAGTGGGGAGACACTGTGCTCATCTCATCCCCGGATGGACAAAGCTACTGGGCCACCATCTCCTTCTCTTTTGCGCTTGTGTCCTCACATGTTCCTGAGGCCCCTGTGTGACCATCACAAACACTTATGTAAGGGGAATTCAAGGTTGGTGGCAGGCACTGGTCCAGGTGTCTGGACTGTCCGGAGGGATATCTGTGCTTCTGTAAATGAAAGAAAAGCCCTGACAGTGAGAAGGTGAACTTTCTGTGTTGTGTATCAACATGAGTTATCTGTTCTGGAAGGAACAGCTTCCAGAAGCAAGTGAAAGAATCCAGAGTCAACTGGTGTCTTGTCTCTCTTCTGAGATGGCCAAGGACCTGAGCCATTTATGCTGTGTTGGGATTATGAGGATGTTTTGTCAATCATCAGGAATTAAACAAATATATATTAGAAAAAACAAGAGCTCTGTGTGTTTTGGAACATTTTCTTTTTGAAGCCTGAAAAACCAAATAAATAGAATTCTGGTTTCTAGATCTTACTTCTGTGGCAGTGGTGAGTAAGCAAGATGACATTGTATGACATATTCTCTGAGGCACAGGCTGTCTTTCCATGTACAGGCCTATGGTACTTTGATTTGCTGGCACCTGGCCACTCCTTCTAGTAGTAATATTAAGGGAATAGGTGTCTTGCTGTGAAGTATTCTGACACAATTGAAGATGTAAGGAATTCAGTTGTCTTAGTTAAATTCTACTTGAGAAAGGATGTTCAGTTTCATCTATGGTGTTATCATTTGGGACAGACAGATGCATATGGAGCCTTCAGCCAGTGACATGTGCTGCTAGTCCAGGGCTGAGACTGCTGGAGATGGTACGCAGGAACCCGTTCCTGCTGCTGATCATTCCGTCAGGGTGCTAGTCAAATGATGGCCATCCCCCACTGCAGTGCCAGGATAGTGGAGACAGGTTTTAAAGTAGCTGTCTTCCTTTTTTTTATAAGGGCAAAACAGGTCAGTGTAGATAGTCTGGCTATATTCAGTCATTTTCTCTTCTTTCTGCATGCAGCAACTGCTTGACTTTGGAGAGGAGGTAGTGCTGAACTAAAGAGGCACAGTGAACTCCTGCCTCCAGAGCAGAATAGAATTTACTTTTAGGAAAACTAAAATTGTGTCTTATATCAAGAGAAGCTGTTACTAACGTAGCCTTCTAAACAGCCATCTGTGACAAGAAACTGGTAGAGAAGCAGTCTTGACTTACCTTGGCACTTCCTATTGCTGAGTTTTTGTTAGCTGTCTGCCAGCATATGCAGTCTAGAGTCATAATCTTATTTTTGCTCCCAGTGCTCTCAAGATTATTTTTCATCCCAGAGCAGATTTTTGCTCCATATCCCACCATCTTCCTCTTAGTCTCCCCATTCTTCTGTATTCAAGCAACTCAGCTTCCAAGCAAGATTTGTGAAGAGCACATCTCTCCTGAGCCAAGCATGGATCTGTATTGCCAGGTTAACTTTGCCACTGAGCAAACTCTGATTCTTTGTTCCAGCTGCACTGATTCTACAGGCGCTGGTGCAGGAGGATGATGTGGCTAAACTGCTCCGGTATAACTTTCCTAAGTCTTTTGTCTGTTGCCCTGTTTGGCCATTGAAAGACTTCTTATGTGCTGTCCCCATGTCTTCTGACTTAAATGTCTTGTTCGTATGTGAGTGCTACCTCTTCTCAGTGATTGCTCAGCAGCTCGACAATGAGAGGAAAATAGCATCACTTTTCCAGGTAATTTTCTAGCCACATTAAGGTTCCCAGCCAGGCTGGTTTGAAGGATTCTGTTAGTTTGGGGTTGTTAGCCAGAAGGAGGATGGAAAATGTATCCAAATTTTAACTTGTCACTGTAGGAGCTGTGGAAATCTGTAGATCTTCATTATTATCTGCTTAGGTGAAGTTAATGATTAGGAAACAGTGATGAAATTACTTCCCTGACATCTGTCGCCTGCAAGGCTTCAGCTACTAAGAACTTGACTTGTGTGTTCTTTCTTGTTTCCCTCTATTCTACAAATGCTCCAGGGTCTTTCCATCCTACTTCTTTTAGATCCATTTTCTGTTCTCAAGGCAAGGTTCTTGCAAGGCTTTCCCCAAATTATTTCTTGTCAGTTTTTCCTCTCTTGTTGTGCTTTGTCTCACTTTGGGTCCTAGAGAAACCAACACAAATATGGTAGTAATTTTTAGAACCAAGCAAGAAAATTGCCCTGCCGTCTACTGTGGTAGTGATGTGTATGGACTCAAATTCAAGTATCTTTTATCACTGTGCTTTGACCTTTTGTGACTGTGCCATCTTTCTGCATCTGAGAGTGGAAAATGTGTTCTGTGCAGATTGACAGCTGATAGGAGTGAAGAGGTGAGTAGTATTTTTACATCCTTGCCGAGTTTAGGATTAGAGTTATCAGTTCTTAAGGATTTTCTTAAGGTGGGAGCTTAACTCCTTTTTTAGGTGTTTAGCAAGTAGGTGGTATTAACATGATGCAGTTAAATTCCACGAGTCCTGAAGCAGATGCACGTTTGCTGCTATTCACAAGAGATGGTAGAGAATTTTTCAGAAGGCTGAGTGTGTAGATTGGATCTGGGGAAAGGGATGAACGTGAGTGGGATCTCAGCACATAATGCAGCCATAAACTGCTACATCTGAAAAGCAGTCTGAAGATGTGGTATTGCTTTATTTCATGATCTGAGCTACCTTGTGCTATGAAAAGATGAATTCCTGGAGTCCAGGCATTCAGAAGCATCTGAAGCATCCCAGAGCGCATACATACAGACTTTTCTGTCTTAAGGAACCTAAAGTCTTATACTTATGTTGACTAATAAATATAGGCAAGTTTTGAATTTGCTTTACGTACTGGAGCAATGAACCTGTTTGTTGGTTGTGTTGGGGAGGCTGTTCAATAGAGTGTGGTCATTTGGACACAGTGCAGTCACAAAAGGAAACGTGGAAGAAAGGTATAAACATAATATTAAATGGATCTACTTTCAGAGGGGCTGTGTAAAGGCTGGAACTGAGCATGCCCTGTGGAACTGTGATAAATGACTGGCAGGCTGCAGGTAGGAATTCTGAATCCATCAGTAGTGTTCGTAAAAGGTCACCTCAGCATAACAGTGAACCCAGTCAGAAGAAGGAGGGGTGGAAGGGGCGGGGAATATCCATCCCTTTCAAGTAGAAGGGAAGAGAGGGCAAATAGGCAAACTAATAAGGACAACATATGAACAGGTCTGTGCATCTTTATTTATCTATACATCTGTAGATAGAATTAGAAATTGTGTAGGCACAATGGGTTGATCTGCTTTGGTTAAAGCATATATCTTTGGTCCGGTCCTATTTGGAGTGTGGGAGAACAGTCCAGTTCTCTGATCTGGGAGAGGGCCAGTAAGAAGCTCAGAAAGAATTAGAAAAGAACCAAGGTGATAGCAGCTGTAGTCAGAGGAGATGTGGGGCATCCAGCTCCTTGGCTTTTGATCTGGAGTGCATGAAGCTGCAACTGGGAGCACATATTTCAGTTGGAGAAACAGTGCTGGGAAAGACCCCTGGGACCATACCTTCATAAGCTGACTGATTAGAAAAGGAGGGAGCTGTAGGACACAGCAGTAAAAGCTTACAGACCAATGCTGAATTATGAAAATGATGTCTGAAGAGACAAGAGGCTTCCTTCAATGGCAGGCAGAAATAGCCGGGCACAACTGTTGAGTTATTGCTTTATTTAAAAGAGCTTGTGAGTGTCCAGCTTACCACCTTTCAGAAGGCTGAGAGTTTCAGTCACATTCCTCTGTGGGAAAGCTCTGGTGCTGCCTTCTTGGGACATGCAGCACATAATCAGATGAATGAGTCCGATGTGAGGAGTGTCATAAACCACCAAACATTAGAGGTTTATGGTGGATCTGATGCTTCAGGTTTACAAAAGAGAAAAATGGCAGGTGTGCATAAAACATGGTGTGTTTGTAGTTATAACCTGAATGCTAAGCTTCCTGATACCTTGAGGAAACAACAGCACTAAAAATGTAAGTATTCTTTTGGAAAGATGTAAATAGAAAGGAAGCACCCAATATAGTGGAGGGGTATGTCTGCTGTGTGGGAACTGGGCCCTAAAACCTAAGTTTTTGTTGACTTGTTATGCAGGACAGAGAAATTTGACTGATCTACGAAGACAGATTTACCTGAGTGATGTGCTTAGGGTTGCTTCATGTTGTTGTGGATGGAGTGATGCACTTCATTTGTAGAGAGAAGCATTGATACATTTATTGATATGAAACAGGGAAAAGTTTGATAGTAAATGTGACAGTGTTTTAACAAGATTGGATGCCAAGGCACACTTGGTTATTCACTGCACAGTGAACAGGGTCAGACAGAACTGCCAGGGACATCCCCCTGTTGAATCACAAGGTCCAGAAAGGAGCCCCTTGCTTTCTGAACTTCTCAGAGAGGAGTCGAGATGCAGCTAGATCCAACCCTAGTCGCAGACTTGGTCAGTGGTTTATGTCTAATGGATTATATATGTGTAATCAATGCTTTATATCACTTAGTTAAGATTTCAAAGTTTAGCATCCTATAAAACACTTACTGAGGATCTGTTGTGGCAAGGAACCTCTGAATCTCGAGAAGTAACCTTGAGGGGTGTCCCTACTCAAGGGGAGATCCTAGTGTGCAGCCCGCTGCCACGTAGGAGAGCTCAAAGGGCTCTGGGGCTGTTCACTATTTATGGGGGCAAGATGATTGCCTTATATTCATATGTGCATATCGATCACAGTACCAGCATTGCTTAAGTTAGTCCTTGGCTATTGTGGTGTTATCTGTCTCCCTAAAAAACACTTTGAGCCGGACACAGCCATCACGACTAGATGAACCCATTGTGACCACCAGGGGTGGTTATCGCTTGGGCAGGGTTATGGGCGATAAAGGTCAGGTTGGGGACCAGGGGAGAGCACACCATCAGAGTTGTCTTTTCTGAACTGAAATAAACCTGAACGATATGGTACAAAACTTACCACTAATTTATTTGCCCATACAGTATATTTATACTGCCAGTTACGTACTTTGCCAGGCGGTGATGGCATGATTAATGCCACGGTACGCTAACTGGTGGGCACTAGTGTGAGAAACTGCAAAACTGCTCAGAGGAGTTGCCTTTCCCAGCTGTAGACATGGTCGCCTACTCGAGGATCTTGTCAGACGTAGTGAAGTGGTTAGTAGGATTCTGAGATTTATCCTCTTCTATGCTTACTTTCCAGGACATTTCTACCTCTGAGGACCTGTGTGAACTTGAAATTAAGAAGATGAGGTAGCTACCATCTTGGAGGCTGGGATCCACAAGGATTCCTTTGGTGAAAAAGAATAACTTAGGAATCTGAGACTGCTCAAATTTTCTCCTGCAGGGATCTTAGGAGGAAACTTGAGGAACCACAGCCTGGCAAATAGCAGATAGTGCTTGGAATACCTGGTTCTTTCACATCTCAGCAGTAGTTTAATGTTAGGAAGGAAAATATACAATGAGGAGGAAAAAATATTTTCTCTAGAATTGCCATCAAGAGACTTCCAAAAGGGGAAAGGAGAAAATTTCCTATGACAGTCTTGGGCTGTGTTTCTGAGGGTGCTTAAAAGTGTGCTCCCTCTGTCTTTATGCAGCGTCTTCTGCTTGCAAGGTTTAAACCTAACTCAGCTTGGACCAGGATGCTAGGTTTCTTTATGGTCCGTAGCAGTTCTGATCTTCCTACATGAAGAGTGACTGTAGTTGCTTGCTGTGGCTGTTTACACTATCCACTTGCCTACTCTTGGTTGAACGCTGGGAGTTTATAAAGGCTTGTGCACTAGTGAAGAGTAATAAAAGGAGAGGGAAACAGCTCTTTACAGTTGTGTATATGCAGCACGAATTTCCACTAAAAGAAGCAGATAACTTTCTGAAATGCTCTTTTGAGCTTTACCTGCAGCAAAGTAGGAGAGAATGCCTTGGATCTGTCAACAGTTCTATATTTTTTTTGGTGTGTGTCTTTTTACACACATACCTGTTCTTCACAGATTTAAGTGACTTGGACTGGGTCAGGGTATTAGCAGGCTACGATTTTAGATACTCTTACTTCATTGTCTTGATGATAATATTCTTCTCTGCCAGGCTTCATTTTCAATGTGAAATATGTTTGGATTTTTAGTCTCTCTTCTTTTT